>JANAVB010028639.1:0-26540 GCA_029216955.1 Iris pallida
GGTTTATCAAGATCAAGATATTAAAAATATCATGTATCCAAAAATGTCAACCAAAAGCCAAGGAAACATACATCATTAAAAGAGGCTTTGAGGAAGAAGCTGATAAAGATAAGAACATAAATTTGTTCAAAGTAATAGTAGCTTAAGTATGAGATAAGTACAAGTTTGAAACTACTTTTCAAAATAATATAATATGACCTTGAACTTAACTCATATATCCCCACAAAGATATTTATATAATATAAGAAACATATCAGCAATATATAAATGAAAATGAATTATGTATTATCCTTAATAAGCATAAAAAATATCACAAGATCAAAAACATGCATAAATAAACTTTGTCAGACAAAGATGTAATTGATTCATAAGAAGTTAATAAAATTTGAGAATCAATAGGAAATATATATGCAAGCACAAGGTTAACATAAAAGTATATGTATATACTTTTCAAGTAAATAGAAGACTTGTGCTAAACATACATACTCACAAAATACCGATCAAAGTAAATATGATATGTTAAAGACAAATCAATAAGAAGTGACCATTAAAAATATAAAGACGAAGAGTCAAAAAAATATATTCACCAAAACAAAATTAAGCTCCTATACATGCTTCAAGAATAAATATTAAGAGTAAAGAGCATACATAGACATATGTGTCACACTAATGGAAAGTGAGTAAAATACTGTATAGTATGAATTAAACATTTAAGCTAAACAGCTAGTCATGCTAGGATTATGTCTCACATTGATTCAAACAATAAATAATTTAAAAGACATCAATGAGATCTAATAGAAAGAAATCAATAAGAACATGCTAAATATTAAAAACTATTTAGTAAGCATGTTACCGAAGTGGTTCTAGTGACCACACTTCTGTTGGTGCAATTGCATAGAAGATGACCTTTGTAGCTTTGCAATCACCAACATGTTCCATGGTTCTATTTGATATGAGAAGCTTCACCAGCAATATTAGGTGAAGACTTTGGTATCCAATACTTGGATCCACATTTGTTAGCTTTGGGAACCCATTTGCACAAGTTCATATCAACTAGTTTTCTAATCTGACAACAATTAGAAACGTGTCCATTCATATCGCAATAATGACAGAAAGAATTAACATTAGTACTATGTGTAGCAGTATGAGAACGTGCAGTAGTGTGATATGATCTTCGTGGATACTTGTAATAGAAAGCATGGTTGTGTGAAGCTTAGCTTTGCTTGCTTCCTTAGTAAAAGATCTGACATGTGCGACTTTGTGATGTGCTAAGTGTCTTGTGTTAGACTGAGTCATAGGTTGTATTACTTGCTTTCCCAGTCTAATCTCTAACTTTTTAGAGTTAGCACAGATCTCATCATACTTAGTAGAAAGAGCACCAATTCTACATGAAGCAATAGAATACTTCTCCTTTTCTGATTCTAATTCCTCCTTAAGCTTAGCATTTTCTTGAGTGCTTTTCTCAATGCAATCAAGTGGCTCATGCAATCTAAACTCAAGTGTGGAAATCTCAGTAGAATTATCAGAAGTAGAAGTATTTCTTGCATCATTCAATAAGCAAGTAAGCTTCTCTCACGCTTATAGGATAGAATATCCTTTCTAGCTTGCTTATATTTATCTAATACTTTCTTGTGTTCTTCTAACAGATCACTGAAAGCATCAGATAGATCATCATAAGAAAATTCACTCTCTCTAGAAAAAGAATTATTTTGTACCTCGTTAGATAATGCCACTGAGCATAAATTTGCAACTTGATGAGGTCTCTCTTCTTTTTCAGAATCTGTTGCTTCACTTTCACACCATATGCTCGTGGTAATGTGCTTGTGATGATGATCTTCCTTCATTTGATTGTTCGTAGTGACTCTCCTTTCTATTAGTAGTAATCTTCTTGGATGTGGTCTATCTTCTTGTAGTTGTCACATACAAGCTCTTCTTCGTATAGGGGATTGTGTTGTACCTTAAATCCTAATTTCGTCATGTATATATTTGCATCATTATGAAGACTATCCTTCTCTCTGGAGTTGCTAGCTTTGCTTTCATACCTGCACTCATAAGTAGCTTCAAGAACTTTCCAAATTTTATGAGATGTTGTGCAAGTATTAATATTAAATACATTTGTGTCTACAGCACAATAAATATATGCATAGCTTTTGCATCAAGGCTAGCTAACTTCTTCTCTTAATCCGTGTAACTATAATAGGCTTATTGATTATAGAGGATGTGAGAATAGAAGTGATAGTAGGCTTTTTGTAGCCATTGACAACAATTGACCATAAGTCAAAATCTAGAGACTTCAGGTAGAAGCTCATTCGTGTCTTCAATATGTGTAATTTGTACCATCAAATAGTGGGAGTCTATTTGAGGATTGCTCTTCAGTTGTGAAGTACATACTTGCCATATGTGATATTATGATCTATGTAACAACAGTTATAAATAAGAATATAATAGCAGTGTTACCTCGTTTTACATGTATAACCCCTCTGATAATGAGGATCTGCTCCAAGGATGTTAAGCCAAATAATAGAGTCCTTGCTAGGATATCAATTAAAGGAGCAATTGGTATAAGCAATAATATCTCTATAAGGAGCACCTGCAATAATATCTGTAGAAGGAGCACCTGCAAAAATATCTCTAGAAGGAGCACCTGCAATAATACTCTAGAAGGAGCACTTGCTCTCATATATCTATAAGGAGCACCTGCTCTGATATATCTATAAGGAGCACCTGCTCTAACACCAATTGTAGGAACAATTGGGATCAGAATATAATACCTATAGTTGCAGAACCTGGCTCTGATACCAATTGTAGGACCGATTGTAGGAACGAGTTGTAAAGCGTAATACTCAAGAGGGGGTGTGAATAGAGTAGGCAGCAGAATTTAGCTATTTAAAAAAATGTTAGTAACAAGATCACAGATAATATATCACAGATATGTAAATTAAAAGTAAGAGTAGAGAGCAAACACAAACACAAGGATGTATACTGGTTTCCCTCTTGTGAGGACTAGTCCAGTCGGAAGAACTCTAGCTTCCAGTTGAATCCACTATAGAAAATCACCACAAGTTTTCATCCGAAGTTCTTGCAACTTCTACAACGCGAGCTATGATCCGAAGTACTCGACCAACTTCAATTGTAAAGTGTGTAACTTCAATAAGCCTCTGATTACAACCACTCTGAAACTTCTAGACCGTACCGCACTGGCAAATCGACTAGAGGATTGTAACTGGCTTGGAATTTGAAAATGAAAGCTCAAATACTTTGGAAGAAGTAGTAGGCTTATAGAGAAGAGATATGAAAGTGAATGAGTGAATTGAAATGATCGAAATCCTTCTCTATTTATAGTTTTTCCAAAGGCAGAATTCTGACAGAATTCGGGCAGAATTCGGACAGAACTCTATGAGAAAATCTCGTTGGGATCCGTAACTGCAGGAAGACCAGGTTCAAAAGCAACGTTCACTAACCGAACTCTGGCCGAACTCTGGCCGAGTTCTGCTAGGGTTCTGTTAGTATTTTGCAAATTAGTTTTTGGCTTTTTGAAAAGTCAGACAGTTAGGAAGTAGTTTGGGCTTTTGTAAGTGGGCTAGTTTTCAAAATAAAAGGGTATTTTGAAAATGTTTCTTGGGTAGCCTATTTGCCAGTACGATGCAGTGTACATCGTATTCCTAGACTCAATAATAATGAAAATTACATTTACGAAATAGGAAAACCAAGAGCCCTTTGATGACGCCTTTCTTCAAATATTTGAGCAAACTTGAAGACATCTTTTTCACTTGACGGCGGTCGTCCAAAGATAAACAGATCTGGAAATCTGAATACCTTTCGGGGCTTCGCCCCCGAACCCCTTATGGGGGGTGCTGCCCCCTCGACCCCTGTCCGCTGACCGGGCAGCGGAACCCCCGATACGAGGCCCCGGATAGGTCGTTAGGCGGTTCAGAGAAATCTTCTTGTATAACGCCGTCTTTGGCCCATCATTAATTCTTTATTGCATATGTCCTGGTTTGATCATGCTTACAGCATGTCTACAAATACATGTTAGAAAAACAGAAAAATATGATACAAGCATAGCAATATGATATAGAGAACATTTAGGACAATGCTAACATTAGGACAAAATACATGTTAGACAAAAAAACCAATAGGATACAAGCATAGCAATTATATAGAACATTTAGGATAATGCTAAGTTTAAGTAGCAACATGATAGTAGCAACATGATAGTGATTACATGAATATTAGTGATGTCATTATGTTAAACTTAATTGATTAGCCATATTCAAAAATATGATATAATTATTGGGCTAACAGTATATTGATTCTACTGAAATCGACATAATTTACATTGATCCTGGGTCTTCTATTAGCATTATTCCTCGAAGTATGCTACGACCCTTGAGGATTCCTACTAGTGAGTTGACTTACACTAGTACGACAATTGTTGGTTTCAATTCTGGAAAAGTAAACCGTTGGGAAGATTCGTCTGAAGATTCAAATAGGTGATCTTCGAACCTTGGCAACCTTCTATGTTATCAATTCAGATGTATCTTACAATATCCTACTCGGAAGACCAGGATACATGAGCATAATATTTGTCACGACCCGCACACTGGAGTAAGGGCACGAGACGTGGGTACGTCTAGCCTACACCGCAGTGTCGGCGTAGTAGAACGCTGTCCTAGGTCAACATGTATCTAACAATATATATCTCTAAACAGTTTATACTCCCCGAATGGAGGTGACATAGCAGTAATAAACTCAATCACAACTAAGGAAGAGATAGCACGATATGAAATAGAACTCAAGGAAACAAATAGATGAAAAAGTAGTCTAAGATAATCCCAGCAAATATCCAGAAGTACATGGTCTCAGATACAGAATGAAAGAATATATACAACTCAGAACTTAGAAGTCTAGCTAAACATGTCTCAAGATTGCATAAAGTAAGATAAGCCTAACTAATCTAGTCTAGGCAATCGGGGTGATGTCCTCAGCTAGAGCTGGGTCCTCCTGAGGGTCCAGCTCGCAAGTGTCATCTAAGGCTGCCCCGTAGTAAATATCCAGGCAGGCCTCCTCCTCGTCCTCTGTAATATTTTCAACAGGTCCAGTCAGGACAGGAGCGAGTACAGTACATCTCAACAGTTTATAGCAGGTTAGAAGATATAATCATGCAGTGAAGTAAGATACAAGTACTGAAAGAAGTGCAGTATGTAAACAGAGAGAGAAAGCTGTAATAGAAATATCTACTATAAATAGAGAACTAACATGTGGCTAGTGAGTCAGAGTACAACATGGACATGTAAATGGCATGGGATGATTCTGATGCTACACTATGGAATGATTCTGATGCTACATTGGTGTATTATTCACATCTCCACTTCTACTCCCCCGTACCCCCAATCAATACACAAGAATCCAACCAGGTTATGTTATGATTCCATGCACAAGCCCCCGAAGGGTGATACATGGATGTCCCATAAATGGGGATTCTAGGAGACCCAATAAATGGGATAAGGATTCCAGGAAGACTCTGTGATCATAAGAGTATATGTCACAAGTGATCGAAGAACCAATGAAGCATAGTGATACGCCATGTAAGTGAAACGCACAGAACATGTAGTACCAGATGCTCCCTAAGGATAACATCTCAAGAAGGGATCCATATAGTACCAATCCGTGTGACCAACGTGACAGTACAAGTAAAGTAATCTACTGCAGGAAATAGTTCTAAGCAGGATATAAAATGATCAGAGAATGTACTCGTCTGGTATCTGAGTGTCCAATATGAAAATACTGTCCGAGGAGGGGTGTCTGGCTCCTAATCAGAACAGCACAAGTCACAACAAGTCCAAAATGGTATAATGAAGTCCTACTATGCATTCTACATGATTCTAGGTCAATCTAGGCCAAAGTCAACTCTGGTCAACCCTAGAAGTCAAACTAGGTCAACCAAGTCTAAATTAGGTCAAACTAGTCTACACTAGTCTAAAGGCTATACTAGGTCCAAATAGACTGTACAAGCCCAATCTAGGCTCACCAGGCTATACCACATTACCTAGGCCTATTCTTAACACATGAATATATTTTACCTATGAATAATACATACACAAGTTGTATATATATGTGACATACATATACACTTGTGTAAGCCACACATCCCATGTAGGTATCTAGACTAGATACCCAAAATACACAACCACCAATAATATAATATATATACACTCATTACATTATACATACATATATTATATAGAGAGAGGGCCTGTGTGTGTATGTGTCATAGAGGTGTGTCAAGTGACTGTGTGAACAGAAAAACTGTGTGTGTTTACAGATTTGTGTATGTGAACAAAGGGTGAATAGGTGAGCCTGTGTACAGTTAGATGGTAGTAGAGGATTGTGTCATGTTGCATTAAATTAACCCAAAACAGTGTGAAATATCAGTGTCAAAAATTCAGTGTCATGTGTGTGGTGGATGCTATGTGTCTCAGGCATATGGAGTGACAGAGAATTAGTATAGAGTGTGTGTGGATGCGTATATGAAATGAGTGAGAGGGTGCCATGTGTGTCAGATATACATGAGAGTGTGCAAGCTAAAAAGAAATCAAAATCTGGAAACAGTGGCTGTGTATGTGTGTAATATTTGTGTGACTAGATAGGCAGTGACAGCAGTTCTATGGTGCAGGAATTAGAATTCATGTCCATGTGAAGCACAATATCAGTTAAATAGGGATCAAATCTCACCCAACAATACAACACTAAACTGGAAACTAACACTTAGCTTTCAGCCATAAAGCCCATTCCAAAACAACAACTCAATGCAATGTGAGACTTCACATCAATCTCAGGTTTAAGACCACAGAAAGAAATCTCAGATTTCAGTATCAACTTAACCAAAACCACAATACTAAATATGAAACCTATTCTCAGATTTCAAATTAACAGTGTACCTATACTCATCAAAACAAAACCCATAACACATTCGAAAAACCATAATACTAGTCCCAAATCAATAATTCTAACATATAGCTAGGAACCATATAAGTACACTTATTAGAGTTTAAACTCATGAAATTAAACAGTCTAAAGTAGTTTAAAATTGATGCTAACACCATAATTCAATACTGGAAAAATCAGGGATTAAAAGTCTGATAACATTTCAGGAAATAGGGAATTCACAGAGTTCACCATTAAAATCAAATTAAAATGTTAACTAAAGGTTGGTAATATAATTACATGCTGTGTACGTGTCCCAGGGTCTATGTGTCCATACATACGATACAAACGTGTCCAAAACAAAGAAACCCAAAATCAGACACAACAGTGCACTGCCCAGTGCACTGCCTCGTGCACACGTGCACTCATGTCGTGCACACGACAAGACACAACAGTGTCTCGTGGTCACTCACATAGATAGCCACCTATAGGGCTATCATAGGCCAACTGGCCAGTATCAAATCGTGTCAGTGTCGGATACGAGAGTCGTATCAGAGCTAGAAAACAGTGCACTGTCGAGTGAAATCCACGTACGACGAAGATTTCTTCGACACGCCACATGGGCACGTGAGACTTGACACATGGCATGTCAGTCAGTGCCCCATGGCTGTGTCAAGTTTCACGTGTCCTGGTTGCGTGTCGTGTCCTCCAGACCCCCCGAACAGCAGGGGATCCAATCCCTAGCGCGCGCACGTGTCCACGCGTGTCCACGCATCGAAAATGACACAAGCCGACACAATAATACCACAGAAGAATAGAAATGCATAAGCAACAATAAAACCTATTTTCTATTTAAAAACTTTGCACAAACGAAATCGAAATGCCCTCAGTGGCATTTCGACAAACACCTAGGCACTACCTCTGATACGTGTCCAAATGGACACGAAACCTACAAAACCGACACGACACCAATGCAAACACTTAGAGGACCCCTAGGGCTTCCTAATCATGAAAAGAAATTAAAGTTTCATGAGAAATGAGAAAGTTACCTATGGATGAACTTTCAAGAAAATCCCCTTTGTGAGCTCCTCTCTTGATATCCCAATCCAATCAAAACAACCTCAAACTGAAATAAAACTCAAATGCAGCAAGAACAGTAATATTAGGATCTAATGCAACTTGTTTGGGAGAAAAAGGATCTAAAATAGATTTTCTATGGGTTTTTAAACATGGAGACTCACCTCTTTCTTCTCTTGAAATAAATTTCTAAAGAAGAGGCTAGCCCTAGATTTTAGGAGGGTATTTATAGGGTGGTGATCCCCATAAAGATAAGGTGGCCGGCCATCATTCCTAGGGATTAGGGTTTGGTAAATGCTTTGGGCTTTGGGCCAACTTACAAGCTATGTGTTAAATGATTAATCAGGTTCTAAATCATAAGCCATGACTTATGATTTTCTAATTCCTTTTTCTAACTAGAGTCTAATGACCAAACCAATAATTAGGCTAGGTTAGATTAGAGTCACATAACCTAACCAAGTCCATACTAACTAGGGTTAGCTCCTACGTTGGTCTACAAGGGTCAACACTAGTCAAAGTCAACCCACTCCAAACAATTCCAAATAATTCCTAAAAATTCCCAAAAATTCAAATAAATTCTAATAAATTTAAATTACCCCAAAAATTTCAAAAATACCCTACACTAGAAATGTGGTAGTGACAAATCTATCCTCCTTAAAAGAATTTGTCCTCGAAATTGAAGGGCAAAATACAACTGATGAGAAGGATAGAAAGCATACCTCACGGTCCAAAAAGATAAAGGTAGCACTCGCGCATCTCATCCTCCCGCTCCCAGGTAGACTCTCCTGGAGAATGATGCCTCCATGCGACGCGTACCAAGGGTATCACCTGGTTCTCAGAACCTTCTCCCGTCGATCCAGAATCTCACTGGCTGCTGGATAGCTGAGAGAAGGCCCAACCTCATCTCTGAATGATCGAGCACATGGCTAGGGTCAGCCACGTACCGTCTCAACTGTGATACATGCAATACGTTGTGGACCCCCACTAGCACAGGCGGCAAGTCTAGCCTATATGCAACGTCATCGACTCCCCGCTGATAACGAAAGGGCCGATGAAGCGCGGGCTAAGATTCGCCTCCACCAAAACGTATCGTACCACGAGTCGGAGATATCCTCAAGAAAACCTGGTCTCCGACCTAATCACAAGCAAGGTCTCAATTAATATAATAAACAAACATGATCAAAAATACAAACAAACAAACCTAAATCTAATCTACTCTAATCTGTACCTCAAAGTCTAAGGGTCTCCGGTGGCTATCGGCCCAGTGCCGATGTCTGTCCGCGCCACGCGAAGTCTGTCCCTGATGAGCTTCACCTTCTCGGATGCGTCAACAACCTCTCTGGCCCCAGTAAAGCTCGCTCACCAACATCATCCCAAGATAAGGGTGTATGGCACCTACTCCGTACAGAGCCTCGAAAGGTGACATCTCAATGCTGGCCTGGAAACTATTATTGTAGGCAAACTCACCAAATGAAGATGATCCTCTCAGGAACCTCCAAAGTCCAGGACGTACGTCCGTAGCATATCCTCAAGTGTCTGAATAGTCGCTCTGACTGTCCGTCCGTCTGGGGTGGTATGCAGTACTAAACTTGAGCTGAGTGCCCAAGCTGGTCTGCAGACTCCTAGAAATGGGAAGTAAAACGGTTATCCCGATCTGAGACGATGCTGACCGGAACTCCGTGAATCCTGACTATCGCCTATATACATCTCGCCAGCCTCTCTGTAGACGTACCCACCTTGAATGGCAAAAAGTGGGCCGATTTGGTCAACCTGTCAATGATGACCCAAATGCGTCTTTTTCTCCTGGTGTGCGCGGCAATCCTGATACGAAGTCCATAGTGATATGCTCCATTTCCACTCGGAATGGCAGCGGTTGCAATAATCCACCGGGCCTCTGCCTCTCTGCCTTGACCTGCTGACAGACCAAGCACCTAGCCACGAAGCGAGCCACCTCCTGATTCATCCCTGACCACCAAACATGCTCCCTCAGATCTCGGTACATCGTGTTAGCACCCGGGTGTATAGAGTACTGAGATCTGTGGGCCTCCTGCATAACCTGCTCCCTGAGATCTCCGCTAGGCACACATAATCTGGAACCGTGCCTCAAGGCACCATCCTCTGCAAGAGAAAAATTGCCCTCCAGCAATCCTGCTTGAACTTGCTCTCAGAGACACCGCAGAGCAACGTCCTCAAATTGTGTCGACTTGATCCTCTCCACCAAGTCTGACTGAATCTGCATCCCCCATAACTGTATCTGTACTCCGGGCACGATCACCTCAATCCCAAGGCTCTCCAAGTCGGCAAGCAAGTGCCGATCCATGGTCAAATACATGGCTGTCGGATACCTACTCAAGGCATCGGCAACCACGTTGGCCTTCCCTGGGTGATACCGAAGTAGGATGTCAAATCCTTCATCAACTCTAGCCATCTGCGCTGTCTCATATTCAACTCCTTCTGAGTGAACACATACTTTAAGCTCTTGTGATATGTGAAGATCTCCACCCTCTCACCATACAGATAGTGCTTCTACAGCTTCAGAGCAAAAATTACTGCTGCCAGCTCCAGGTCGTAGGTAGGGTAGTTCTTCTCATGGGGACACAATTGCCTGGAAGCATAGGCAATCACCTTTCCATGCTGCTGCAAGACGCAACCCAGCCCTTTCCCTGAAGCGTCACTATAAATAGTGAAACCACCTGATCCTGAAGGCAATGTCAGAATCGGAGCTGTCGTAAGCCGCTTCTTCAACTCATCAAAAGCTGCCTGACACTCTGTTGACCAAACATACTCAGCATCCTTCCGGGTCAACCGAGTCAACGGCTCTGCAACCCGGGAGAAATCTTATACGAATCTCCGACAATATCCGGCCAGCCCCAGGAAACTCCTGATCTCTGCAACTGAAGTTGGCGCTGCCCATGCCTCTACTGCTACAATCTTCTTGGGGTCAACTGAGATACCATCTCCAGTCACCACATGCCCCAGAAGTCCACCCGGTCCAAGAAGAACTCACACTTGGAGAGCTTTTCGTAAAGCTGCTCCTTCCTGAGAGTCTCCAGCACGATCCTCAAATGCTCCTCGTGCTCCTCCCCAGTCTTGGAATATACCAAGATGTCGTCAATGAACACCACCATGAACTGATCCAGATACTGGTGGAACACCTTGTTCATAAGGTTCATAAATACTGCTGGTGCATTGGTTAGCCCAAACGGCATAACTAAAAACTCAAACTGCCCGTACCGCATCCTGAAAGTGGTCAAGGGAATATCCTCCCCTTCACCTGGTGATATCCCGACCTCAGATCAATCTTGGAAAATACCCGAGCTCCGCTCAAATGGTCAAATAGATCGTCGATCCACGGCAGTGGATATTTATTCTTGATTGTGAGGTTGTTGAGTGCCCTATAGTCAATACACATGCGTACTGACCCATCCTTCTTTGGCACGAACAACACTGGTGCACCCCATGGCGACGAACTCGAACAGATGAAGCCCTTGTCCTGTAGCTCATCCACCTGCTTCTTCAGCTCCACCAGCTCGCTGTTGTTCATCCGATAGACATGCTGAGAGATGGGTTCCGCTCCTGGAACCAAGTCTATCGAGAACTCTATGTCCTTGTCTGGTGGCAATCTCGACAACTCCTCTGGGAAAATATCTATATAATCTGCTATCAAGGGATGTAGAATCGTCTGCTCCTCGACCGAGACTCCACAGAAGACTTCGCTGCTCTGCTCTGCCTGACGTCTGGAGTACTCGAACTTTGGCTCCCCCGGTGCTCTGAAGAAAACTCTACCCCCTCTGCAATCAATGCTGGCGTGGTGCCTGCTCAACCAATCCATACCTAGTACTATATCGTAGTTCGGCAATGGCATTACGAGCAGGCTCACCTCCAACTCACAGCCTCCAAAAACTACTCTCCGATCCTTAGAAACATCACTCACGAGGATAATGCCACCCCCGGTCGTGATCTTGTAAGTCCTAGGCAATGATTCAGCTATAATACCGTGTCTAATCGCAAAAGATACTGATATGAAGCTATGCGAAGCACTGGAAATCAAATAATGCAAAAGATAGACTGGAGTCGAGTAGAATCGAACCTACAATCAACTCTCCTATCACCTCTGCATCTCCAGCTGCCATGGCAAAAGCTTGTCCCTGCTGGCCTCCCCTGGCCTGCTGCTGGTGCTGGACGAACCTCTGCTGCTGCGTCGGCAGGACTGGTCCCCTCTGCTGGCATGCTGGAGCCCTGGCTCCACCTCCCGGAGCTGCTCGTCCCATACGGCACTCCCTCATCTGGTGGTCTGCTGAACCACACACTAGGCACTGGCCCAGCCTCTTCCGGCACTCATTGGCGACATGCCCGGACTTCTTGCAGTAGGCACAAGTAATACCCTGCCTCTGACCCTACTGGTGCTGCCTCAGCTGCTGCTGCTGATGAACTGGCCTCTGCTGAATCGGCTGCGACTGGAACTGCCTCAGCTGTTGATGCTGAAAGTGGGGCCTCTTGGCCTGGCCTCCGCTGCTGCTGCTGCCTCCAACTGGGTCTCTCCCCTTCTTGAGCCTAAGCTCAAGATCATCCTCTACCAACAAGGCTCCCGTCAAGATCTTCTCGAACGTGGCATCCCGGTTGACCTTGGTCAAGGACTTGACCTCCTTGACTAGGCCCTTCCGGAACCTCTGGGCCTTTGCCGTCTCGCTCAAGCCCTCCACAAACCGGCCGAGGTGGCCGAACTCCCCGGCGTAATCCTCCACTGAGAGACTCCCCTGGACTAGGCTCTCGAACTGCGTCTCTAAGGCTCTGAGTGCTGAATCTGGGAAGAACTTCTTCTTGAAAGAACCCTTGAACTGCTTCCAAGTCTGCCCAGTTACCCCCACCCTGGGGTCTGACTGATACCAGGTGCGAGCAAGATCTCGCATTCGGCTAGCTGCGGCCTCGATCTGAAGGTCTACTGGTATCCTGGCCAAGCGGAAGATCTCCTCTATATGCTCGATCCACTCATCGGCATATAGGATCCCCACTGTCCCCAGAAAGTCTCTGGGGCTCATCTTCTGAAACTGCTCGATCTCCGGTGTCCTCGGCTGTTGAACCATCGGTCGAGCTGCGACCGTCGTAAGGGCCAGCTCCATGCCCCTGTCCTGTCGAGCCTGCTGCCGGTCCATGAATTGCTGGAAGTACGCGAACATCTGCGCTGCATCCACATATCCTGTAGGCGGTGGCTGCTGGAAGGGGTCCTCTGGAATGACCGGGTCCTGCCTCCGAGTCGGTGGATGCATACCCCCTGCTGCGGCTGTCGAGGTCTCAATACGAACAGAGGTGGCAGGAGCTGCAGTCCTCTGGCCTCGCTGTACTGGCTGAGAGGTAGCAGTCCCCTCTATAGCATCCTCATGAATGGCACGCTGTGATCGAGTCTCTACCATCCAGAAGATAGACAAACAAGAGTATCAATTTCTGAAAAAGAAGCGAAATAATAAAGGCGGACAGTTAAAAATTCAAAGGATCAGCTGACAATAAGGATTTAGATGGCAATAAAAGAATTTTTTATAAAGTGATTGAGTACCTTAAAATTAATGTCCTATATCCTACTGCAGGCTGTAGTGATACTCTAATTCGAATACCACTACACTTCTAGTCTAGACCTGCATGGGCCACCACTAAAAACTTGTCACGACCCGTACCCTAGAGTAAGGACACGAGACGTGGGTACGTCCAGCCTACGCCGCAGTGTCGGCGGTAGAATGCTGTCCTAGGTCAACATATATCTAACAATATATATCTCTAAACAGTTTATACTCCCCGAATGGGGGATGACATAGCAATAATAAACTCAATCACAACTAAGGAAGAGATAGCACGATATAAAATAGAACTCAAGAAAACAAATAGATGAAAAAGTAGTCTAAGATAATCCCAGCAAATATCCAGAAGTACATGGTCTCAAATACAGAACGAAAGAATAAATACAACTCAGAACTCAGAATAAAGTCTAGCTAAACATGTCTCAAGACTGCATAAAGTAAGATAAGCCTAACTAATCTAGTCTAGGCAATCGGGGTGATGTCCTCAGCTAGAGCTGGGTCCTCCTGAGGGTCCAGCTCGCAAGTGTCATCTAAGGCTGCCCCGTAGTAAGTATCCAGGCATGTCTCCTCCTCGTCCATTGTAATATTTTTAACAGGTCCAGTCAGGACAGGAGCGAGTACAGTACATCTCAACAGTTCATAGCAGGTTAGAAGATATAATCATGCAGTAAAGTAAGATACAAGTACTGAAAGAAGTGCAGTATGTAAACAGAGAGAGAAAGTTGTAATAGAAATATCTACTATAAATAGAGAACTAACATGTGGCTAGTGAGTCAGAGTACAACATGGACATGTAAATGGCATGGGATGATTCTGATGCTACACTATGGAATGATTCTGATGCTACACTACTGGTGTATTATTCATATGTCCACTTCTACTCCCCCGTACCCCCAATCAATACACAAGGATCCAACCAGGTTATGTTATGATTCCATGCACAGGCCTCCGAAGGATGATACATGGATGTCCCATAAATAGGGATTCTAGGAGACCCAATAAATGGGATAAGGATTCCAGGAAGACTGTGTGATCATAAGAGTATATGTCACAAGTGATCGAAGAACCAATGAAGCATAGTGATACGCCATGTAAGTGAAACGCACAGAACATGTAATACCCGATGCTCTCTAAGGATAACATCTCAAGAAGGGATCCATATAGTACCAATCCGTGTGACCAACGTGATAGTACAAGTAAAGTAATCTACTGCAGGAAATAGTTCTAAGCAGGATATAAAATAATCAGAGAATGTACTCGCCTGGTATCTGAGTGTCCAATATGAAAATACTGTCCGAGGAGGGGTGTCTGGCTCCTAATCAGAACATCACAAGTCACAACAAGTCCAAAATGGTATAATGAAGTCCTACTATGCATTCTACATGATTCTAGGTCAATCTAGGCCAAAGTCAACTCTGGTCAACCCTAGAAGTCAAACTAGGTCAACCAAGTCTAAATTAGGTCAAACTAGTCTACACTAGTCTAACAAGGCTATACTAGGTCCAAATAGACTGTACAAGCCCAATCTAGGCTCACCAGGCTATACCACATTACCTAGGCCTATTCTTAACACATGAATATATTTTACCTATGAATAATACATACACAAGTTGCATATATATGTGACATACATATACACTTGTGTAAGCCACACATCCCATGTAGGTATCTAGACTAGATACCAAAAATACACAACCACCAAATACATATATATATATATATATATATATATATATATATATATACACTCATTACATTATATATATACACTCATTACATTATACATATATATATTATATAGAGAGAGGGCCTGTGTGTGTATGTGTCATAGAGGTGTGTCAAGTGACTGTGTGAACAGGAAAAACTGTGTGTGTTTACAGATTTGTGTATGTGAACAAAAGGTGAATAGGTGAGCCTGTGTAGAGTTAGATGGTAGTAGAGGATTGTGTCATGTTGCATTAAATTAACCCAAAACAGTATGAAATATCAGTGCCAAAAATTCAGTGTCATGTGTGTGTGTGGATGCTATGTGTCTCAGGCATATGGAGTGATAGGGAATTAGTATAGAGTGTGTGTGGATGCGTATATGAAATGAGTGAGAGGGTGCCATGTGTGTCAGATATACATGAGAGTGTACAAGCTAAAAAGAAATCAAAATTTGGAAACAGTGGCTGTGTATGTGTGTAATATTTGTGTGACTAGATAGGCAAGTGACAGCAGTTCTATGGTGCAGGAATTAGAGTTCATGTCCATGTGAAGCACAATATCAGTTAAATAGGGATCAAATCTCACCCAACAATACAACACTAAACTGGAAACTAACACTTAGCTTTCAGCCATAAAGCCCATTCCAAAACAACAACTCAATGCAATGTGAGACTTCACATCAATCTCAGGTTTAAGACCACAGAAAGAAATCTCAGATTTCAGTATCAACTTAACCAAAACCACAATACTAAATATGAAACCTATTCTCAAATTTCAAATTAACAGTGTACCTATACTCATCAAAACCAAAACCTATAACACATTCGAAAAAACCATAATACCAGTCCCAAATCAATCAAATTCTGACATATAGCTAGGAACCATATAAGTACACTTATTAGAGTTTAAACTCATGAAATTAAACAGTCTAAAGTAGTTTAAAATTGATGCTAAAACCATAATTCAATACCTGGAAAAATCAGGGATTAAAAGTCTGATACACATTTCAGGAAATAGGGAATTCACAGAGTTCACCATTAAAATCAAATTTAAAATGTTAACTAAAGGTTGGTAATATAATTACATGCTGTGTACGTGTCCCAGGGTCCATCACGTGTCCATATATATGACACAAACGTGTCCAAAATAAAGAAACCCAAAATCAGACACAACAGTGCACTGCCCAGTGCACTGCCTCGTGCACACGTGCACTCGTGTCATGCATACGACACAGGACACAACAGTGTCTCATGGTCACTCACATAGATAGCCCACCTATAGGGCTATCACATAGGCCAACTGGCCAGTGTCAAATCCGTGTCAGTGTCGGATACGAGAGTCGTATCGGAGCTGGAAACTAACAGTACACTGTCGAGTAAAATCCAAGTACGACGAAGATTTCTCCCCCGACACGCCACGTGGGCACGTGAGACTTGACACGTGGCTTGTTAGTCAGTGCCCTATGGCTCGTGTCAAGTTTCACGTGTCCTGGTTGCGTGTCGTGTCCTCCAGACCCCCCGAACAGCAGGGGATCCAATCCCGAGCGCGCGCGCACGTGTCCACGCGTCAAAAACGGCACAAACCGATACAATAATCACCACAGAAGAATAAAAAGGTATAAGCAACAGTAAAACCTAATTTTCTATTTAAAAACTTTGCACAAACGAAATCAAAATGCCCTCAGTGGCATTTCGACAAACACCTAGGCACTACCTCTGATACGTGTCCAAATGGACACGAAACCTACAAAACCCGACACGACACAAATGCAGACACTTAGGGGACCCCTAGGGCTTCCTAATCATGAAAATAAGTCAAAGTTTCATGGAGAAATGAGAAAGTTACCTATGGATGAACTTTCAAGAAAAATCTCCTTTGTGAGCTCCTCTCTTGATATCCCAATCCAATCAAAACAACCTCAAACTGAAATAAAACTCAAATCACAGCAAGAACAGTAATATTAGGATCCAATACAACTTGTTTGGGAGGAAAAGGATCTAAAATAGATTTTCTATCGGTTTTTAAATATGGAGACTCACCTCTTTCTTCTCTTGAAATGAATTCCTAAAGAAGAGGCTAGCCCTAGATTTTAGGAGGGTATTTATAGGGTGGTGATCCCCATAAAGATAAGGTGGCCGGCCATTATTCCTAGGGATTAGGGTTTGGTAAATGCTTTGGGCTTTGGGCCAACTTACAAGCTATGTGTTAAATGATTAATCAAGGCTCTAAATCATAAGCCATGACTTATGATTTTCTAATTCCTTTTTCTAACTAGAGTCTAATGACCAAACCAATGATTAGGCTAGGTTAGACTAGAGTCACATAACCTAACCAAGTCCATACTAACTAGGGTTAGCTCCTATGCTGGTCTACAAGGGTCAACACTAGTCAAAGTCAACCTAGTCCAAACAATTCCAAAATAATTCCTAAAAATTTCCAAAAATTCAAATAAATTCTAATAAATTTAAATTATCCCAAAAATGTCAAAAATACCTTCATATTAGAAATGTGGTAGTGACAATATTGTACCTTCAACTCTCCACCAATGCTTCAAGTATATGGATTCTCAAGGGATTGTGAAGACTGAATTTGCAGACATCAATCCTTTTAAGGATGTTGAAGCCTATTTTTCTGATTCAATACTCTACAAACAGGAGCATGTGAAGGAAATATCTGATATGGCTGAAGATCGGTCGCCTGCAGAAGATCAATCTATTTTAGAAGATCCTTCAGAAGATCAACCTTAGATGATTAAAGTTAAAGGTCGAATTCAAACCCAACCTGTCAATGATCAACCTTTGGTGATTAAAGTCAAAGGAAGAACTCAAGCTACGTCTGATGAAGCTGTGAGGATTTCGGTCAAAAGTCGGGTTCAAGCCAACACTGGTGATCAGCCTCTCACGATCAAGGTCAAAGGAAGTACTTCTCATGCAACCGATCCAGAACTACTGGTTATCAACCTTAGCCAGTCTACGCTGAAGACGGGTGATGGTCCGTTAATGATTATTCCAAAGCATAGTAGTCAATCTGTAAATAATATAAATATTGATCACTCTGTATTTTCTCATTTTAATAAAGATTTCCTTTTGGAGTATATGGCTGGCAAATTTATTGAAAGAGTGACTTTATCTGCTGATAATCAAAGTCATCAACATAAAACTGACATAAATATAGAAGAAACCTTATATATTAATCATAAAAAGAATTCTTTTCCTCCAAATGTTGATGTTGGACCCTATGCTCAGAGGTTCCTAACATCTTCTCCTTATTTTCTACCTGTAGCCTCATCATCACAAGCTTGTGTAACTTATAGACATCACGAAGAATCTTATTTTGTGATCCCGTCTAATAAGAAAAACAAGCGTCAAATTGTGTTTGGCTTGGCTAGAAATATTCCTGTTATTCAGACAGATAATCTCGTAGAGAAAGATAAAGGAAAAAAATCAGAATTGACAAATATAGTCAATAATCTCTTAAGTTTATCCAAATATAGGATATGATTTGAAAACCATGCTAGGTCTCAATCAAGGCAAAGGTAGACGATTACCGTTATGTGGTGATCTGTTTTATCAACGAACTCGTCATGGTTTGGGATACTATCCATCCCACATGTTTAATGAAGATATGAAGAAGAATTTTCTTCCAGTTCTTCACAATCCTCAAATTCTGAAGGAGTCCAGTATGTTGAATCTGAGTACGTCTTTTCAGTCAACATGGTTCAAACCGATCACGAATCTGAACTATTTGAAAATGGCCCTTGGGCACAACAAATGGATACTCAGTGGGAGCTTCGATTTGAACAACGACTGCCACCTACAGAAGATGAAATTGTCCAGATTGATGTTGGAGACGAAACTACATCTAAGCCAATATTTATCAGTAAAAACCTTTCTGAAGATGAAAAAGAAGAATTAATAAAGCTGATAAAAGAATATATCGATATCTTTGCATGGAGTTATAAGGATATGTCGGGTCTGGATCCCAAAGTATCTACTCATAACTCAATATTCTTTCTAATGCCAAACCTGTAAAACAACAGCAG
Source organism: Iris pallida (assembly GCA_029216955.1). NCBI lineage: Eukaryota > Viridiplantae > Streptophyta > Magnoliopsida > Asparagales > Iridaceae > Iris > Iris pallida. The sequence goes on from JANAVB010028639.1 coordinate 19,324, forward strand.
CGGCATTTTCGACCAGATATGATAGATGCAATTGAAGCAGAAGTTAAAAAGCTGATCACATGTGGTTTTGTCCGTGAAGAACAACATCCAGATTGGGTTGCCAATATTGTTCCTGTCATGAAAAAGAATGAAAAGATTCGAGTTTGTATAGATTTTTGAGATCTCAATGCAGCTTGTCCAAAAGACGAATTTCTACTTCCTATCACTGATGTCATGATAGACAATACATGTGGTTTTGAACGCATGTCTTTCATGCATGGATTTTCAGGATATAACCAAATTAAGATGCATCCAGGAGATAAAAATCATACTGCTTTTCGTATACCCCTTGGAGTTTATTGCTATACAGTTATGCCTTTTGGTCTGAAAAATGTCGGGGCTACCTATCAAAGGGCCATGAGCAATCTATTTAAAGAACATCTGCAAAAAACAGTTGAATGTTACGTAGATGATATCGCTGTCAAAAGTCGATTAAAGGATGATCATATTCAAGATTTGAAGACAGTATTCGAGTTGATGCGTCGACATCAATTAAAGATGAACCCTACTAAGTCTTTCTTAGGGGTTTCTAGTGGCAAATTTTTGGGATTTGTCATTACTTCTCAAGATATTCATGTTGATCCTGATAAGGTCAAAGCAATTCTTGAAATGCGTCCTCCACGTAATCTGAAAGAACTCCGTGGCTTTCAGGGTCGCATTGCTTATATCATGAGATTTATATCAAATCTCTCTGGGAGATGTCAACCTTTATCTCGTCTATTAAATAAAGGTGTATCATTTGTTTGGGATGAAGCATGTCAAAAAGCATTCAATGACATCAAGCAATACCTTACAAATCCACATGTTTTAGTACCCCCAGTAGTGGGAAGACCATTTTTGCTATATGTTCGAGCCTTAGATCATTCTCTTGGTGCTCTTCTTGTACAAAAAAGTGATAAGGGTCATGAACAGACAATGTATTATCTTAGCCGAATGATGGTTGGGGCTGAACACAGGTATACTCCTATGGAAAAAGAATGTCTAGCCTTGGTTTTTGCCATTCAAAAGATCCAACATTATGTGTCAGGACAAACTATTCATGTCATATCCAGAATAAATTCTATTCGGGTATTGATGAGAAAGTCGAGTATCCTTAACTCCCGGTTAGCCACCTGGACAATGTTGCTTACTCCTTATGATATGGTCTACATACCTCAAAAATCAGTGAAGGGTCAAGCGTTAGCTGACTTCTTAGCTGCTCACCCTATACCTGAAACTTCTAAGCTATATGAGGATATTTCTGATGAAGTCGTAGATTGCAACATGACTTTGAGGGATGATATTTAGCAGCTATATTTTGATGGAGCATCACGAGTTGGGCCTAAAGGCAATATTGTCTCCGGAGTAGGCATCGTCTTGGTCTCTCCTGATAAAATGGTTATATACCGTGATTATTCTCTCAATGAACCATGTTTCAATAATGTGGCAGAATATAATGCTCTGCTAATTGGTCTTCAAGTAGCAAAATAATTGGACATTGAGTTCCTGGAAGCTTATGGAGACTCTCAACTTATTGTCAATCAGGTCAGAGGGACATATGAAGTCAGAAATCCTGACCTCATTCCTTATCATCAAGTGCTAATCGAATTGGCTCTTTCATTCAAAGGATTCTTCATTGAATTCGTACTACGTTCTAAAAATTTGGAAGCTAATGCTCTTGCTAGTTTAGCTGCAGATTTAGCAGTTCCAATTAGAAGACAAAACACCATTACTTTGTTGGATAGAGATCTATTCTGTGTTAAGAATAATTTGCACATCGAACACAGTTATGCTACTGAATCAAATTCTCAGCAAAGGGATTGGAGAAGTCCATTTATTATTATACGGTCCATGGAATTTTACCTGAAGATCCAAAAGAAGCTGTATCAATCAAAAGATGATCATTTCGATTCTACTATGATTCTTCTTTGCATATGTTGTATCGTCGTTCTTATGACGGACTTTTATTACGTTGTCTTTCGGAAAGTAAAGCTAAACAAATACTTCGTGAAGCTCATGATGGAGTTTGTGGTGCACATCAACCAGGTCCGAAATTACAGGACCGTATTCGAAGAATGGGTTATTATTGGCCTTCTATGATAGCAGGCGCTGTGGATTATGCCAGACGGTGTAAAGCATGCCAGATTCATGCTGACTTTATTCACCAACCCTCTGAATTCTTACATCCTACAGCAGCTTCTTGGCCTTTCGAAGCTTGGGGCATGTATATTATTGGTTCGATTAATCCTCCTTCTGTCAAAGGACCTCGGTTTATCCTGGCTATAACCGATTACTTTTCTAAATGGGCAGAAGCAGTTCCTCTTGTGGAAGTAAAAACGTCTAATGTGGTTAGCTTCATCAAACATCATGTCATTTATCGTTTCGGAGTTCCCCGAAGGATAATCCATGATAATGGACCATAATTTCCCAGTCTGGCGTTTTATCGATTTTGTGATAAGAATCGGATCCAGAACATAGCTTCTACGGCTTATAATCCAGCTGGTAATTGTTTAGCGGAAGCTTTCAACAAAACTATTATTAAACTTCTCAAAAAGTTCGTCTCTTCTAATAAACATGATTGGAATGAGAAACTTGGAGAATGTTTATGGGCTTATCGAACAACAGTCCGAACTTCTACTGGTTTTACACCATTCTCACTGGTTTACGGATGCGAGGCTGTTCTTCCATTAGAAATCCAGATTTCGTCTCTTAGAATAGCCATTGCTAATGAGCTAACCTCTAAAATTAATGATCGCTTACGACTCCAAGAACTTGAAGGACTGGACGAGAAGCGTCTTCAAGCACAACAGCACATCGAGTTATATCAAGCCCGCATATCTCGAGCTTTCAACCGTAAAGTTAAAGAGAGGGTATTCAAAGTCGGTGAGCTAGTATTAGCTGTCCTAAGACCTATGGTTATGACTCATAAGAGCAAAGGCAAATTCTAAGCTAAATGGGAAGGTCCTTATGTAGTCGAGACAGTATTTTCTAATGGTGCCTATAGGTTATCAAAACCTAATGGAGATTTGATTATGATGCCAATTAATGGAAAATTCATGAAGAAATATTACGTTTGAATTTTTTCCTTATTCTCCAGCTACCAAGGTTTGGTTAAGCTGAAGAATTATTTATTCTCCTAAAAGAGAATTTTGATTTTCTGTCTTACTAGCTGATTCCAGAAAGAAAAAGATTTATTATTTATTATGTCTTCATTACCTCTGAATAAATTTTAAATCTATTTCTTTTTCTTATTCATCTATCATGTCCACATTACCTCTGAATAGATATTAATCTATTTTCTTTGAGCTATTACGATCTATTATGTTCATATTACCTCTGATATTATTGTATGCTCTAAAAAGAAAATAAGAATTGTTATCTATCATGTCCACATTACCTCTGGATAGATATAATCTACTTTGTTGAGTTTGGAAGACTTATCATGTCCATATTACCTCTGATAATTATTTTCTATCTCACAACCATTTTATAAAAAAAAGGATGTTTCATTTATTGCATGATTTAAAATATTACAGCAAAAGAAAGGAAAAAAGACAGAATACAAAATTCTTTATTGATGATATGAAAGGAAGAATACAAAATTCTTTATTTTCTAAGGTGGAGCAGATACATCTTCAAGCATTTTCTGTAGCTCTGCCAAACGCCTTTCACGAGAACTCAGTACAGTTGTAGTAGCTATGGTGCGACGAGCCTCTGCAGTACAAAGATGCGAGAGTTCGACAAAAGCAGCTATCATCTTATCCTTGGCGTCATCAAGGGTTTTTATGGTAGCTTCAACACCAAAGACCTTCTATTCCAGTATTGAGCTCTGTACCAGATGTTTGTCTCGAGTTATAATCATCTGCTCTCTTTCTGCCTTTAATCGAGCCAATTCTGTCTCAACTTCGAGAATTCTATCATCTTGTTGATAGATTCTCATGTTTGAAGTTTCATAGGCTTCTCTATGTGTCTCTAGTAGGGGTTTATTTTCATTCAAAAAATCTCGCTCCTTGGCAACTTTGCTACTGTAGTCTTGGAGAGATTCCTTAAAAATAGTCTCTCGAGTGATGTATTTAGCTGATAAAGCATCATACTTGGTCTGGATGAGACTTTCAAGGGTTTTACTTGACAGTCTTAGATATTCCTTAATAGGTTGTTCAAGTCCTTCCACTACTTTCTCCAGAGCTGCTGCTCTCTCAGCATCATTGAACATAGCAACATTCCCAATGGTGGAAGCAATCGCAACCTTTAAGCTTTCATAATTTAGGCCCTTCTTCAGGACCATCTTAATCAAGGCCGCTAAGGTTTTATAGAAAGCTTCAGTATGAATCTCAACTAAAAGATTCATTTCTGTATTGGAGCTCGGTGTGGCAGTAAGATCCGCTAAATCCTTCTTGTGAAGACTAGGAGTGGATGTCGTCGTTGCCTTGGTAGCAAGTTGAGTTAGAGCTGTAGTTGTTGTTGTTACCATAGTTAATTGATCCCCATGAGTTCCAGAGACAATATCTTCAGCACTTTTGTGGATCATTTCTCCAGCTGTTTCTGGAGCTGAAACTACTTGAGTTTCGGTGATGGTGATTGTTGCGGTGGGAATGGTGATTGTTGTAACCGATTCAGGTTCAGACACTGTCTTTTCAAGAACTTATGCCAGATTAGTAGTAATAGCTGAAGGTGCTATTACTACGTCTCTGACTTCGGTTGATGGGTTGACAATGTGTTCATCACCTTTGCTGACTGCAGGCCTTTCAAGCTCTGACAGTATTTCAGTTGCAGTTGGTTCTTCATATGCAACTGGTTCTTCGTCTGCAGCTGGTTCTTCTGCAGCCGGTTCTTCTTCTCTTTCTTCAACAAGAGAAGGCAATTCTTGGTGGGGCTCCACTACAGGCTCTTCTGGTATCTCTATAGATGGAAAGTCTTCTTTAGAAGCAGAATCTTCTTTGAAGAAGAACTCTCTTCTTCAGACCCTATGTTTTTTTTTCATGAATAGTTTCTTGAGGAGGAGGAGCAACGGACTTTGTTGCAGTGATGACACCTACAAAGATTAAGCAAAATAGTTAATATACAAAATCATAATACATATTATTTTGTGTAATTTATCTTTACCTGGAGTAGGTACAGGACGCGACAAGAGTTTGTCATAATCCATATCCCAGTCATCATCTTCTAAATCAAGAGCAGGTTTATCCGAGGGGATGGGTTCCGAATCAACAGTGTGAGTGGTGGCAGTGTCTTCAACAGCTTTCGCCTTTTGCGGTGAGGATAGATGTAGTGAGGAGCTGAGTCATCCGGGAGACAGGACTCCTATAGCTTCTGTTTCTGCTACTGGCTGGGATGCTGAAGACCCTTCTCCAGGATGAGCTGAAGAAGATGCAATGTTTTGAGCTTCCTCAACTGGAGTTTCGCTTTCTGGAGTAGCGGCCCTATGTCTGGAAGGCCCTTTAACAGTGACATTTTTCTTCTTCTCTCTGGCAGCAATCGCTGTATCGGATTTATGCTTCCTAGAGGTAGAAATTTTGATTGCTTCCGCTGGTGCCTCCCCTACTCCCGTTGGGATCACTTCCAGATATTCATCTGGAACAACAGCATCATCAGGTACGTTCCGTACCATAACTGGTTCCTCGATGTTTTCTTTCATGTCCCATCGAAGACTTCCCTTCATGTTGTAGTAATTTACGAAGGAACGGATGGAGGCATAAAAACGAGCATACGAATGAAGCATTCGTAGCTCAGTTGTACTGGTGGCAGTTGACACACGAAATTTAGCACCGGTACATCCAGTGCTGAAATATCTCCATGTCCTTGTGCCATCAACTAACTTTCCATAATAGTTGAAGGCAGTGGAGGGATTACCAACGTGAAGTTGGTCATACCTGAATTGACGAGTAAATCGACTGGGCATGTACGGTTCGAAGATACAGCTGTCCTCAATCCTATACATCAAATGTGATGGTCTGATGCATATCAGCCAATTAAAGACAGGCAGGGAGCCCCGTCCTCTCTTGACCTACATCTTCAAATTGCAACGAGGCAGTCGGTGGAACTGGTGGTCGTGTGCAAAAAAATTCCACCCATAAGAGTAGTTTAGTACTGCTCAAGTATCTGCCACTGAAGTTGCAATCCACGTGGCTTTATTGAACTTCTGGAGGAAGACCTCCGTATTATCTTCAGGGCCTAGTGGTAATAAACTGCAGTTATGATGCAGTAACCAGCCCATTAAATAAGTGTAGGGCATCTCTACCCTAGGGAAATCTTTATGGTAGGGAGCATTATTGATCAGCTCCTCACCAAATGCTCGCAGACCAGCATTTAACACACCATTGTCGGTAATAGGCTGAGTCGTCTGAACACCAAACGTACTGCTGGCCATAGTACATTTTGATGAATTCTATCAACCGTACCAGTCTGGTACGACCCATCTTCGCAACCACAGAGAAAGAAAGCCCGCCAGCAAGGCTTTCTTTGAGATCTTTCGACTGCCATGCTTCAGATAGCTAATGCTTCAGTCCCGCAGGGAATTCTCCAGTCTTGGTGGTCAGATACTTGTCCTGAGACTTAGATGTGATCATAAACCATGGATCAAATCCGAAGGAATTATTGAACAAAGGTTGATGGATTGAGCCTTGTTGTCTTGGAATCTCCCTTGTCATCCTTGGATATCCTATTCTGATGGTAGAATAGATATGTTGTCCATTTATTGATGTATGCCAAATACGATCCACTTTCATACATAGTGGTGCAAATTAGATAATGGCACATCAATTCTTGATATACTTCGACTAGATGGGTTTGTCTGGCTGATCTCTGCTAATTTCGGTTGGAGGGAACATATTCTTCGTATGGAGCTTCCCCATTGGCAGCTTAGAAATGAATTGCATCTCATGCAGTGCAAAACCCATTTCACCTATTGGGGTTGCAAAAGTCCCTGTTGAGCTAATGTATAACTCCATCAAAGCTAAGAACAGTTATTGTTATTGGTATGCCTTGACTTGTGGAGGCTACTGCTTCAGACAGCCAATGGCTTGCAGTTCCGCTTTGAAGTTCTGCATGACCCAAGCACTGAGTTGAATCCAGTTCTTATTAGGGTTGACCTGGGGATATAGCACTGAGACGTTCATAAACTTGTTTATGAACATTGGTATCTGTACTGGTTGGATCAAAGCTGAATCCTCGCTTGGTGTGAATCCAGACAGTAAACCAGA
>JANAVB010028640.1:0-59893 GCA_029216955.1 Iris pallida
GTTGTGTTGAAAGCTGCTCCTTTAGCCGCGTTTCGATTACGGTCTTCCTTGGCCTTTGGAGGCTCTTTCGAAACCTCCCCTGGCCACAGGTTGGCTTGTGCTTTTCTCTTCCTCGGTTTGGGGAGCTCTTCCTCCAGCTAGAGGGTTGATGCTACCCCCGTTCTGCTCAATAAATGCTTCATAGTCAAAATATTTCGACGGCGGTGAGCCTGGCTGGAAGAGCGGCACATAACTGGGCTGCTGAAGGGATGCACATAACTGGGATGCACATAACTGAGCTGCTAAAAGGATGCGCATAACTGAGCTGCTGAAAAGGATGCGCCCTGCTGAGGGCGCGTGGTGATTGCTGTGCCTATTTGAGGGCGCATGATCTGCTGGCTGTAGACTTAGGATCTTTTCTTTGTAGAAATTCTCCTTTGTACAATCTTTTCTTAGACATGTAATAGACTTTTATATGTAATAAAAAGTCTTCTTTCAATGCCTATTTTTGCTGTTTGTGAAGTACTTTGTCCAAGCTCTGGCGCATGTAGTCTGGCGCATGGGCTTTCTGGTTCTGAAATTCTATGCTTCTACAAGACCCCCTTCAAAGTTTTCAAAACTTTTGGATAAGTTTTGGAATACTTTGAATAAGAAGCATGTTGGTAGAGGCACATGACTGGCGGTCGCATAGATACTCCGTGCATCAGTGTTGGAAGGTGCACTTTTGATTGATGCTACCTCGAATCAGAGGGATACCCTGGCCGCTTCACGAACCGGTCCCTCGTTTAGTTGCCGAACTTTGCGTCCTAGGAGTCTCTACAGTGAAGTCCCTAATGACACTTTTGCCTTCAGTGCCTCAACCTTTGCAAGTCAGATGCTGACATCGAGAGTCACGTATCCGAAAGGTGGCTTTAGGGTTGAAGGTTGGTGTCATCACATGCCAAAGTGGGACGAGTTGACCGTTTGGGTGCTTTCGAAGTTCAAGGCTGAGCTTAAGGAATTGGGCTGACAGTCGCTATCCGTGCCACGTAGGCTGGCGTAGATCTCAATAAGCCTATGTTCCTTGCACTCTTGGAATTGTTCAATGCCCAGACTGGCACCTTCTTTACTCCGGTGGAGGAGTTGGGGTTGGCTCTTCATGAGATGTACGAAGTATCCAAGCTTCCTTGAGGCTCGGAACCATACGAGGAATATTTTCCCTCAAATGAAAGATCCAGGTTCTGGAAAATAAGGACCCGGAGATGATGGCTGTTTTCAAAGAGGTAGCGAGCCATCATTATCTGATGCATCGGAAGGATAAAGGCAAGACCCAGCCTCATGTGACTGCTTGGAGGGATTACGTCTTCAAGCAGGATTTGGTGGATTCCTCGAGGATCCGATTTACGACTCCGGAAGGGCTAAAACCCGCGGAAGTGACTTCTGAAATAAGCCGGCTGGACGAGAGACCCCTCGTTCCAATGAGAGTGGCGAGAACGCGTATAGTTGTTTCTGGCACTGTGCGCACCGGATGTCGTCTAAGGCGGTGCTGACGGCATACTTGATGATATGGCTCCGGGATTGTGTATTTGCGGGCGGATCTGGTACAGTGGAGAGGGTACACCGAAATCTTTTTTGCCTGCCATAAAATTGGTCTTTGGACGTCCTTTAGCTCTCCTCCCCACGATGGTGTGTAACCTGTTGCGGGGTTTGAGGACCTTTGCTGATGATGTGATCCATGGGAGAGGTAGAAATGACAACTTTCTCCGAGCCGAACTACAATTCTATTATCTTATGGGATGGTTGATTCTGCATCATCCGAATGTGATGAGTCCAGGTCCGGAGGAGGATCATGTTGAAGGAGATGCCTTTATCCGCCGCTTCTACAAGAGGAAGTGGTTACACACTGGCGTCCCCGTTTGCAGGAGAGTTTTGTCCTACCTTCAGGGGTGGGAGATTGTCAAGGTCGGCCCCATCTTTAAAGATTTCGAGGCTGACCAAGATTTAGACGACTCAGGTGAAGATGCGATTACTCTGCCGAAATGGGGTTTTCGTTGGTTGGAAAGTATTCGGCCTTCTCACTTGATCTATCGGAACCAAAATAGGTGTTATCTGGAGCCATATCTGCCCAGCCGGTTCGCTCGCCAGTTTGGCTATACCCAGCTAATGCTATGGAATCCCAGTAACAGTCTGGGGTTCATCGGGAGCTTGCTGGATGGAGCCCGGGGCTGGCAATATTATAATACCGGGTGCACTGGAGTTCAGTTTACTACGCCCGTCCGTAACCCTCGGCCACAGATCCTGTATTTGGTAGCTAAGCTGTATTGTACAATGAATACTGCATCTCCAGGTTATGATAGAGAGACTAGTTTCATCATTGGAACTCAGCTGGAGGCCACGGCGAATATGTTGATAGCGGCTCGGTCATATCGTCCACCAGAATAAGCGAGAAATTGGGCTGCTGCTGCAGCATCAGTGAGATATCCCTCTGTTGGGAAGAGACGGGCCGACGCAGAAGCCGGTTCGTCTGTACCAAAAAGGCCAAGAAATGCCACGACTCTAAGGGCTACAGGAATGCCGTCTGTAACTGTAACGACCCGCTCCGCCCTAGCGGAACGCCGATCCAAACGGCGTGTGCAACGACTCAAAACGAGCCGTCGACCCGAAGAGTTGCCTCGACCCGATGAAGTATCGATGCAAATCGATGCCAGACTTGCCTTGGCCCGTCAAGATGAATCCAGACTTAGACTTCCAAAGGCGCGCTCGGAGTATCGCTCGGCCAATGCAAACATCGCTAAGGTGGGTGGCTCCGATGAACCCGTCTGTGCTTAGCCTAGACACATAACAATGCAGACACATTCACGAGAATCGCTAGGCGATAACATCTTGCATGCTAATAAATGACTCAACGCACCTAGCTAAGGGAATAATCCCATCTTGCATGCTTGTTTAGAACATGGAAAAGAACTCGACAATTATAGAACGCTTGCACCGCGCTCTACGCTCGTGCTAAGGCACAAGCCCACGTTCATGGTCCCTTATACGTTCAAACAATGAAATAATGAATGGTTTACAACAATGAAACAGAAAGACTATCAACATAGTCGCTCCGAGTAGAGTTTAGCAACATTGAAAGGCTATGGGACCGATGGGTCGCCAAGGCGACTCCCACACTGGGAGTTGCGTAATGCGTGAATGAATGGATCAACAAATGAACGAACTGAATGAATGAATACATGAATGAATCGATGAATCAAATGAACAAGTGAAAGAAAGAAAGAAAAGAAGAATACGTGAAGATAAGACATGGAAGACGCTATCGACAGGTATGACGGGCACGTGCAACGGGGCTCGCTACCCCGCTGTACGGACGCCAACCTGGTCGATAACGCATTATGGCTAAGGGTTAGCCTACGGCTCGGAGACAGCCGCTAAGTTAAAATGACAAGACAATACGAAATGGTCGTGGACAAACGGCACGTGCGATGGGGGGAATACCGTGGCCGTCGTGTGGAAGGATTCTGCGGCACGGGCGTTGGGGGGAATACCGTGGCCGGCCTAGGCGGAATCAACGGCGCTTACGGGCTGCTTGGGTGCGGGCTTGGGCACCAAGAGACGTAAGTAGGAGGGTATATTCAAGAGACTTAACGGGGTGTACCAGCCATCACCCTACGCTAAGTTGAGAATTGCCACAGGGGAATGTCCTAAATGGCTCGTAAAGCCAGCGACCCGTGCATGTAGAGTGGACTATGCTGGTGGCAATCCACGTGCAAGTTCTTGCATTGAAATCAAAGTAGTCTAAGTTAAATGAACAAGTGTCTCCTGAACATGCTTGCAAAGTAACATCCTGAACATGAACGTGCTAGAAATGTAACATGCCTGAACATGCTTGAAATATACCACCCCGAACATGCTTGAAATGTGCCTCTTGAACATGCTCGAAACGTAACACTAGAACATGCCCACGACGTGCTAGAACCCGAGACATGGACACACACTCGATGTTGAATACGTACATGAATCGTGTTATGTTATTATACTTGAATTGTTGTTTAACTTGGTTTACCTTGAACAGGGAAGGCCGGACGGTAAGTATGGGTAAGTCGTACATGTATTTTCATGCGACACTTGAGTTCGGTAACACGAGACAGGCAATACAATATGCTATGAAACTGATCCTAAGGCAAGATTAGAAAGACAATGAATGATAGAGATGCACAAAAGTAAATGGAACGTGTTTGGTAATGATGGCATTGTGGGCGAGCTAGCCTCCCCACCAGTGCATAACAATGTACTGATAACCCCACAGTATGCTTGCAGGATAGCAGGAGACGCCGGCGGGTGCGGAGCTTCCATCGAATGTGTCAAGGTGGAGCCAACTCTGGGGCCTTGGAACGTTACAAGAAGCTGAAGCACCCTATACAGGACATAATGTATCGGAACATCGCCATGTATCATTCCATGTTGTAAGCCACTTGGCACGCCTTTTATGTTTCAGAGAGAGAGCTTGAGCGATTTGTAATATCGGCCTAGCGCCGCTTGTAAACTTCTTGAAATTCAATAAAGAGATTTGGATTCGCTTCTGCTTGTGTTCATTTTTACTTCCGCTGTAAATGGGGACACTCTGTGCGACTCTGTGGCCGTTTCTGGACTTGGCCTTGCACGGCGCAACCTAGGCCCGTGCGGCATCACGCCTTAGCGAGGACGATCGCTCCTACGGGAGCGGGGCGTGACAGTAACGCCAGTGGAATCAGCTCTTGCTGAGGTAAGTCCTCCGTAATTTTGGCTCATCTTGTCATTTTGGTGACTTGTGCTTTTTTTCTTGTTGGGATCACCGAAGAAGAAGACCCGTGTTTCGAAAGCGGGTGTCAGTAAACCGAAGGAGGTGGCGAGCTCTTCTGACGAGCGCATTCCTTCGATGGTGATGTCTCCAATGGAGGAGAATCCGGAAGATGTTGTTCCTGCAGAGGTTTTAGTATCTCCAGACTTTGTTAAAAGAGATGCTAAGGTTGCAGCCACTTCCAGGATGGTGCCAGCTGAGAAGGACGCCTTGGACGCTGAGGGTCCAGCGGACACAGGGCCTCGTGATAATGAAGTGGAGTGGAGTTCGTCATCTTCAGATGACATTGCTCCAGAGTTGCAAGAGTCTGTTGCAGGGGCAACAGATGTAATTGGAACAGAGGAGAGGGTTGATTCCCCTCCTTGTTATGATGAGGGGAGGTCGGCTGCATCATTGCCGAGCCCTACCCCAGACTCAGCAGCGGAAGCTGAGGTGGCTACCGATCAGGAGGTAGCGACAGATCCTGTCCCTGTAGAGGGATTTGATGAGGAGACTCGTCTGGCAGTCCTGGCTCCTGGGACGGGTCAGGAGACAAGTGTTGATCTCCCCGTTCTACCAGGGGAAGTACTGGCTGTTGATAGGATGTTGGGGGCTGAAGAGGTGGCCACTGACGTCGGGGGTTCTTCCGAGTTTGGGAAGGATAAGGGTTTGATGGAACCCTCTGTTGCTCCTTCCACTTGGGGTACTATCTCGACGCCTGTCTCGGCTTCTTCTGTTCCTGTGGCTCCTCGGGCTAGTAGTCAAGCCCCTGTTGATGAAGAGCCTGTCGATACCGAGGGTCCAGCCTCGCGGATTAAAGCAGGCGGGCCTTCTTATGGTCTGTTAACTAGAGCAGCTCCTCCGACTCCTGCCATGACACCGCAGGTGCTGGCGGATGCAGATGAATACATGAAAGTCATCATTGAGGCAGTATATAAAATGCTGTAGAGGGGGTATCGGCAGTGATGGACGCCAACGGGAGCTTTGCGGCGGCAAGAACTCTGGCATTGTCTCATATCAACCTGATCCGTCTTCACCAGGGCCACGATCATATGGCCGTCATTCTGGAAGCCTCGGTGGCTGAGTTGGACCAGCAGCTTTTCGAATTACAGTGCATCCAGCAAAATAACCTCTCCGTCCTGATAGATACGGAGAAGGAGAAGCTGATCGCCGAGATTGAGTCTTCTTACCAGGCCACTGTGAGTGTCTGGAAACGTGAAGTGGCTGAGACTGAAGCTACAGTGGAGCGGTTGTCTCAGTCTACACGGGAGACGGTGGAGGCGCGAGCTGTGTTGGATACTAGTATCGCAGAGATTGATGCCCAGATCCACCGCCTTGAGGACCAACGGACCCGACTTCTATTAGACGCCGAACGTGTCCAGGCTGAACACGTAGCATTCAAGAAGGAAGGCAGCTTTCACCCACCGGGCTCTTACTTTGGCTCAGCAGCGGCAGCAGCTGGATGAGAAGCATAAAATGATACTTCTCCTGAGGCTATTGAAGCAATGCGTCAAGAAGCTGAACGTCGAGTCCTGGCAACTGTGGAGACTCGAGCGGCGGACTTGATGCGTCGGATTGAAGAGCTTTCAGCCAACCCTGGGATGTTTAGGGATTGTAGTCTCTTTTTTTTTGTATTTTTGTAACTCTTGCTGGGGTTGTAAACTTTTACTATCTATTTAAAAATAAAGAATATAAAGTTTTTTGTAGTGTGTTCATTTTTGCTGTCATGAACTTGATGATTTGTGGACCTATTATCTTTTGCGCACCTTGGTTTTTAGGTACAGATAATAAGTTTGAGAGAACCCTCATGTTTGCTCAGAGGTGATGTGGATATGGCAAATATGGGATTCAAGTGGTGGAATCTCCCTACTCAGATGTTATGGACGTGGTAGGAATGATCCTGGGGGATACGCGGAACTACTCAGAGGTAATATGGACGTGGAAGTTCTGCGATCAATGTACGACAACGCAAGGGTTGTCTGTACGGGATGTTTACTCAGAGGTAATGAGGACGTGGTAAATATGGTGGATAGTGTAGTCTTCTGGGATGTAAGATTTCACTTTGTAGGGTGTAGGGGGCAACTCAGAGGTGATGTGGACGTGGTTGTCCTTCTACTGGAAGATGATACGGAACAGCTGGGTTTCGGAAGCGTATGATTTTGTGAAAGAAAATTGTCTGTGAGTCCTGATAATTGGGTCCACAGATCCCCGGGTGGAAGCACATGTCTAAAAGATATCAAGAGTAGTACTTCTTTAGGAACTTACCGTTGATGGGCATCATGAACAAGTCCCCATTGGATTTGGCGAGGCGGTAAGCACCGTTTGAGTATACCGTCTCTATGATGAAAGGTCCTTCCCACTTGGGCTCGAACTTTCCTGGTGTTTTGTGAGTCAACACCATCGGTCTCCTGACTGCCAGAACCAGGTCGCCAACTTAAAAAGTCCTCTGCTTGACCTTTTTATTGAAAGCCTGTGATATACGAGCTTGGTATAGTTCGATGCGTTGTTGATCTAGGAGACACTTTCCGTCAAGTGCCTCCAGTTCCCGCAGACGACGACGTTGATTGTCCTCTTCTGTGAGTTGGTTTGTGATTGCTACGCGGAGTGAGGGTATCTGGATCTCGAGAGGCAGTACCGCTTCGCTCCCGTAGACCAAGGAGAATGGTGTGTTGCCTGTCGGGGTCCGTACCGTTGTACGGTAGGCCCAAAGGCATTCGCCGAGCTTTTCGTCCCAGTCGCGTTTGTTAGATGACACGACCTTTTTGAGTAGCCTGACGATAGTTTTGTTGAACGCCTCGGCCAATCCGTTTGCTGTCGAATTGTAGGCGGTTGATGCCACGTTTTGAATGCGATTCTTGTCACAGAATCTGCTGAAAACATGGCTAATGAACTGAGGACCATTGTCGTGGATGATCCTCCGGGGTACTCCGAAACGGTAGATGACGTGGTGCTTGATGAAGCTGATCACCCTGGAGCTTTTCACTTCTGCCAGCGCGAAACTGCTTCTGCCCATTTGGAGAAGTAGTCGGTGATTGCTAGGATAAAGCGGTGTCCTCTCGATGAAGGAGGGGTGATCGGTCCCACAATGTCCATGCTCCAAGCTTCGAAGGGCCAGAAGACGACTGTAGGATGTAGTGGTTCTGACGGTGTATGAATGAAGTCTGCGTGAAGCTGGCACGCATGGCACTTCTTAGCATACTCGATAGCGTCAGCGGCCATGGTTGGCCAGTAGTAGCCCATGCGTCGCAGTCGGTCTTACAACTTAGGGCCAGGTTGATGGGCCCCGCAGGTTCCATCGTGAGCTTCTCGAAGGGCTTCGGCTGCTTCTTTGTTGGACAAACATCGAAGGAGAAGTCCATCGTAGGAGCGTCGGTATAGCATTTTAGTAGCCGTATCGTAGTAGAATCGAAGAGAGCGTCTCCTGACTGAGACAGCTTCTTTCGGGTCCTCTGGGAGAATTCCGTAGACAGCGAAGTCGATGAATGAGAATCTCCAGTCTCGGACATTAACACTAGCACTCGTTGACATGGCATGGGCCACTTGTGAGCACAGGTTATTTTTAGGGTAGACCAGGTCTCGACCCACTACCGTGACGTAGTATTGAGTTCTGAGGGGTACCGCTAATGAGGCTGCGAGGCCGGCCAGAGCATCAGCCTCTAGATTTTGTAGACGAGGTCCATGTTCGATGAAGAACTCGATGAAGGTTGAAATGATGTTCAATACAACTTCATGGTAAGGGATCAGATCTTCATGACGAACTTTGTATTGCCCTCTGATCTGGTTTACGACGAGTTTTGAGTCGCCGTAGGCTTCCAGATGATTTACCCCCAGCTGTTGCGCCAGCTGGAGTCCCATGATGAGTGTTTATACTCGGCAACATTGTTGCAGCACGGCTTCGAAAGGGAGTAAACACGCTGGATGACCAGCTGATCGGGGGAGACTAATACCACCCCCCACTCCAGCGATGATTTGGCCTTTGGGGCCTGTTCTTGAAGCGCCATCAAAAAACATCCGCCGACGAAGCCATCTTCGGTGATGTTTGATTCTTGGACCTCATCCGGGATGTCTTCATAGAGTCTTGAGGACTCTGGGATGGGGTATGCAGCTAAAAAGTCGGCCAGAGCTTGATCCTTAACAGCTTTTTGCGGAACGAACACCATGTTATATGGTGTTAGCAAGATTGCCCATGTGGCTAGCCGGGAGTTCAATGATCCTGGCTTCGTCATAAGGACCCTGAGCGGATTGACTCGGGAAATGACATGAATTGTCTGCCCCGAGACATAATGTCGAGTCTTTTGGATGGCAAATACCAAAGCTAAGCACTCCTTTTCAACGGGATTGTACCGGTGTTCATCCCCGATCAAAGTTCGACTGAGGTAGTAGATTGCTTGCTCATAGCCTGTGTCACTGTTCTGAGCTAGCAGGGCACCGAGGGAATGATCCATGGCACGAACGTAGAGGAGAAATGGTTTGCCGGCGACTGGTGCCACCAGGACTGGCGGGCTCGTCAAGTAAGCTTTGATGTCATCGAAAGCTTTTTGGCATTCCTCTGTCCAGACATAAGAGACTCCCTTCTTCATGAGCTGAGTGAAGGGTCGACATTTGCCGGAAAGGTTTGCTATGAACCTCCGGATGTATGCCAGACGCCCCTGTAGGCCTCGAAGTTCTCGAAGGTTCTTCGGAGGGTCCATATCGAGGATGGCTTTGGTCTTCTCGGGAATGACATGAATGCCTTTCGTCGTGATGATGAAGCCCAAAAAATTTCTGCTAGAAACCCCTAGAAAGGATTTAGCGGGGTTCATCTTGAGCTGGTGCGCCCGTATGAGATCGAAGACTGTCTTCAGGTCTTGCAGGTGATCTCCTTTGAGACGGCTCTTGACTGCAATGTCGTCAACATAGCATTCGACTGTTTTGCGACGATGTTGACAGAAAATAGTGCTCATAGCTCGTTGGTATGTCGCACCAGCGTTCTTCAAGCCAAAGGGCATCACTGTGTAGCAGAAAACACCCTTTGAAGTCCTGAATGACGTGTGTTTTACGTCATTGGAGAATATCTTGATCTGGTTGTAGCCCGAATACCCGTCCATGAAAGACATGCGCTCGAAGCCACATGTGTTGTCGATCATCACGTCGGTGATTGGAAGCGGGAACTCGTCCTTCGGGCAGACAGAGTTGAGGTCCCTGAAGTCGATACAAACTCGTATCTTCCCATTCTTCTTGGTGACGGAGACGACGTTGGCTACCCAATCTGGGTGTTGTTCTTCACGGATGAAGCCGCTGGTCAAGAGCTTGTCCACCTCCTGATCGATGGCGTTCATGATGTCCGGACGGAAGCGTCGCTGTTGTTGTTTGATAGGCTTGGCATCAGGTAAGATGTTCAGCCTATGCATCGCGATCTGGGGGTCAAGCCCCGACATATCTTCGTAACTCCAAACGAAGATGTCGATATACTCTTTAGCCAGCTGGATTAACGATTCTCGGTCTTCTCCTTTTAGGCTTTTGCTGATGAAGATGGGTTTGAAAGAAGATCCATCCCCAAGGTCGATCTGCTCGACTTCGTCTTTGGTGGAAGGTTCACGTAATTCAAAACGAGACTCCCATTGTTGTCCTAGGCATTGAGCCCAGGGTTCTTCTTCGAAGAATTCCGGTACTTGGTCTTCGCCTTCTTCTTGAGATTGTGCAGACGTCATATTGGCTGACAGCACCCTCTTGAAGACTGAGCCGATACTGGTATCGGAGTCCCACGTTGATGCTTCAGACGAGTGAGAATGTTCTACTTCTTCCGCGTCTGAACTCTCTGGAGTTGACGGCGGCGTGACATAGCCTACCCCCCGTCGAGTTTGATTGTAATAGTCCTGCGGCTTTCCTTTCGGTGTTGGAAGCCGGAGAGGAAGACGTCGACCTTTGCCGTAGTTTAGGCCTTTATTGCTTTTTAGGTCGTAACCCATCTTTTGGATGAGGTACTTTGCCTTGTCCGTGTACCGATAGAGTTGCATTCTGCCGGCATCTGGTTCTGGCTCGAGTGGCGGAAGGTCTTGATGATGCTCAACCTTGCCGAAGATGATTTCTTCGTCTCGACTCCGTGTTGGGACTATGTAACAGACCCCTTGGGACTACTCAATTTACATGATAGACGGTCGTTATTTGTGTTTGCAACGACCGTAGAGCGTTATCTAATGTATACATGGCATTCTAATGTGGAAGACTAGAATAATTAAAAGACACTTTGTTATTGATAAAATATGATATTTTATCTCGCGGGATTATATTGTCCAGAGAAGGGGCATCTACATCAGCCGAGATATATTCCCCCAACTCTTCATCTGTAAGCACTGGAGTAAGATCGGGAGAGTCTACCACAGTATTGGTTTTGGAGTCCGAGAGGACTACGTGGGCCTTCTCTGGCGGCTGGGATGGCGGCGGCTTGTCCTTAAGACGCACCTTCAGAGGTGCCTCCGCTGTGCCTCCGATGATTGACGCCTTTCCCTGTAGTTTTGCTACGAGGGGGGTCGATATTTGAGGCAGCTTTCCCTTGAGTCGTATCTTCAGGGGAGCTTCAGGAGCAGCTGGTGCTTTCCCGGGTAGCTTAATGCTCATGGGAGGCAACTTCTGAGGCGGTTTGCCTTTGAGTCGGATCTTCAAAGGAGCGTCGGGGATGACCTCAGGCTCCATGTCCGGCTCTGCTGCCGTTTCTACTTCGTCGTCAGCATCATTGGCTTCCTCCTCATCAAGTGATTTGTATAAGTCAGCATCGGTGAAGTAGGCTTCAATCCCTTTGAAAGGGTCTATGTCCGCGAACTCCGTACGGATGACGTTGTTGGTGGACACATACTTCATACATTGGTGGAGCGTGGATGGCACCACCATGTACTCATGCAGCCATGGGCGACCCAACAAAAGGTCGTAGTTGACTTCAGCATCCACGACATAACAAGTGACCTCGGTTCTGAGGTTACCGATGTGGCACTTTAGTCGTATTTTGCCCAGTGGTTCGCTTTTGCTAGCGTTGAAGCCACTGATTATTGTGTTAGAGGGTGCCAGTCCGTACATTGGGATCCCCAGTATTGAGAGCAGCGTCTTCGGGATGATGCTGAGGGAAGACCCCGGATCGATCTGAATCCGCTTCACCTTGACTGAACCGATATACCCTGTATAGTACAGCGGCCTGTTGTGTCGGTTGTGTTTGAGCAGCATGTCTTGTTGGGTGAAGGTTATATCGGGGATAACCTCATCCGCACAATGACATTGCATGCATACAGTCGGGAGATCTTAAGGCTGCTTGACCTGACTGAGAAAGGATTCAGCATCCTTCAGAGCTTCACAAAGAGCTTCTCGGGAGTCTTTGGAAAGATGAAGGAGCTCGAACAGAGATAGACGGGCAGGAGTACTGGCCAATTGTGCCAGTATGTCGAAGTTGTGGGGCTTGGCTAGCCCCG
Source organism: Iris pallida (assembly GCA_029216955.1). Taxonomy (NCBI): domain Eukaryota; kingdom Viridiplantae; phylum Streptophyta; class Magnoliopsida; order Asparagales; family Iridaceae; genus Iris; species Iris pallida. The sequence continues at coordinate 12,211 of JANAVB010028640.1, forward strand.
AAGCATTCTCCTTTCGTAGAGGCCTGTCGAAGCGGGCCTCTATCTGCTTCTGCTTATTGGCTGCTGGAAGCTTAGACGGGCCCTCGTCCTGGACAGCAGGGACGGTGCCAGGAGGCACTACCTCGACGGCAGCTTCGTCGGATTGGACGTTCTGTTGTGAATGCGCCTGCACAGGAAGTGCCTCTTCCGCTGAAGAAGAGACCGTACGGCAAGACTTGATCTTTCTGTCTTTGGATTTGGAGGTAGGGCGTACCTCCGGTTGAGTCACCTCGGAGACGAGATCGGGGTGAACCCATAGGATCTCTCCCCGAGATGTGGTGAGTGGTATGAGTCCACTCACGTTGTCACGGGTCGGTGGTAAGTTAACCACCTCCATTGTCGCCTTAGGGATGGGGACGCCATCCTGTGTTGTAGTTGGCGGCAAGGTGCCAAACTGGAGTGACACCACGTTGGCTGACACCGTCTTCTCTTCGTAGTCGACGGAGATTACATTTGCATTGATCATACGCTGGATGTAATTCTTGAGGACATAGCAGTCCTTGGTTGGGTGTCCGACAAACCGATGGTAGTGACAGTACCTCGGGTTGTCCACTTTCCCAACCTCATCAGGACGCTTCGGGTCCGGAAGCTTGATCTTGTCACCCTGCTTCAGTATCTCAAAGAGTTGCAGGGTGTCTTCGTTGTTGAACGAATAAACCTCCTTCGGCCTTGGTACAAGTGGAGGTTTCTGAGCAGGTGCTGACGCACCTTTGGAGGCATTGACAGTCAATGCCTGTTTCCCCTTTGTCTCTCGTCCGGGGTTGTTGGCTGCAGGCCATTTTCCCTTGTCCTCAAAGGCAGGGAAACTGACTCCCAGAAGACGAGTATTGGCCGCCTTCTTCTCTGCGGCTTCTGCTTCAATGATCAAGGAGCTCCAGTCGGAAGGAGGAGTAGAGTTAAGCCAGAGTTTGACTGCAGGCAACATGTTCATACTGCAGGAGGAAGAAGCGCATGTTCCGGTATGCCCGGGGCAGTCTGAAGCAGGCCTGTCAAAAGCGTTCGATAAACACTCGAACTGTTTCTTTCTTCTGGCGTATCTCTATAAGGGATGCCATTGTCATGTCCTTTCCGCCGTCGTAGAAACGGTCGAGAAAAAGATGCGTCAGGTCGTCGAAGGAAGATATTGAATTGTCGGGAAGGCTGCAGTACCAGTCGTCCGCCACTCCTTTCAGTGCCCCAACAAATATGCTGGTAAGTAGTGCGTCCTCCTTCGGAAGATGTCCCGTCTGAGAATGGAAATACGTCAGATAGCGACGCGGAGAGTCCTTCCCGTCATATGGCGTCAGTGTTTGTGGTTTATACTTAGGAGGATAAACCACCTTATTCCATTCGAGGGGATAAGGTTGGGGGATGCCCATCTTTTGGCGCTCCTCTTGTCTTGTCTTGGACTCAAAGCGCTCGCGCAAGTCCCTGATCATCTCGACCACGTCTTCTGTGGAGCTGGGAGTCGGGGAAGATGGTACCACCGGGAGTTGAGCATTTGAGGGCTCCGACGTCCGAGGTGCTTCGCGACGATCTATGTCCGAGGATACCCGTTGAAGGGGTACACTCGATTCTCTATTGGCCCCTAGGTCGGGACCGACAGAAGGTATCCTGGCCAAAGCTGACCGTATCTCAAACACTGCTTGAGTCAGTGTTTGCATGAAGGCAGAGAGGGTTTTGAGTCCTCCCTCCAGGGTATCCATGCGCTGGACGAGGTCTGTTGGCGGCGCATCAGACTCGATATCAGCCCCAGTCACGTTTACTGTCATAACGCAGCCGGGAGTGGATGGATGGGTTGAGGCTTCACTCTCGGCCTCACTCTCTTGTGGGGGAGTTGCCTCTCCTGGAGCCTCGTCTTGGCTACCCCCGGCTATGTTCGGGAGAACATTCACCACGGGCGCATCTGCAAGGGCCTGATTACTCTCAGCTCCGTCTTGAAGGGCCTCTGCGTCTCCGGAACTCGGGTCCGTAGATGCTAGACTACCCCAGCTATGTTCTGGGGGATAACCTCATCTTCTGGGAGGCTGACAGGATCCGCCCCAGATGTGCTTTGGACACCCTCGTCTTCGGACTCGACAAGGGTCTGACTACCTCCAGCTTCTTCCAAGATCTTCTTCCTCCCCCGAGTGCCTTCGAACACTCCGGAGGACGCGACAGCTGTCTTGGTTTTCCTCGGCTGGCTTTTGGACGAGGAAGAGGAACTGCCAGTCGCCTTTCGGACTGACGAGGAGTTGGAGATCACGTTGCATGAAGCAACCCTTGGCTCTTCTTCTGTTGACACCTTCTTCCCGAGGCGACGTAGGAGGGGTATCGATGATTGCAGCCGCTGAAACACCGCTGCCTTAGTGGGACTGCCGCTTTGCAGCAGCAGTTGATGGTGACCACAGCACAAGTATGCCCCGTGAGAGGCGTATCGTGCTTGTCAGTCGACTCTCCTGATCGGCGCTTGTGAGTGATCACGTTACGCAGATCGTTGGAGGAGAGTGCCACCTTCACACCCCCTTCTGGCGCATGGCAAGGCCAAGCGCCGGGGTGGTCAAGTGAGTGCTGCGCCCCATGATCTAATACCAAATAGGCATCCCGATCAGAAGTGGAGGAACCACAGCATTTGAAGTGACTTGAACGGACCTCAAACGCACAACCAGAGGGGGCGCGACAGTTTAAGACCACTGGATTTGCCTTACTCGACTTGGTTGTGCATGCAATAGATGCGCCCAAGTGAGACAAGGACTTTGAAGGTCGGCTCGTTTCTGGCGCCGCAGCACTCGAGTCGACCTTGTACAGCTTACCATCAGCAGCGCGCATGATTGTGAGCGCATGCTTCTGGCTTGCTGCTGGCATAGCACGTTTGGGGCGCATGGCCCGTGCTGCCTTAGATTTCTTCATACCAGTCCGCTGGGGCGCATAGTACTCATAATCCAAATTCTTCTCGCCATTACAGCGAGTGAGTCTGTCAACAACAGAGACCTTCTGTGGCACATCAGAGGTGATGCGCGGGGCATTGGCTGCGCCCCTGCTCCGTCGACGCATCTTTCTCGCCTGAGAGGGAGATGGCTGGGGAATATGGTTAGCCGCACGTTTCCTCGAGAGATGTGCTGCACCAGCGGGCGCATCTTGGTTGCTGAGGACGTCAGCAGGAAGAAAAGGCTGGATTGGCACATCCCTTTCGGTGGTGGTGCCCAAGGCGTCGACCTTTCGCACCCAGACCCGACGGGTCTTCTTCGGCTTCGGCAGCCGCTTCGAAGGACTCGCACGGCCTTCAGAGACGAACTCCTCATACGCCTGTTGATTGAGGCGTATGACCAGCATCTTGTGGGAGGAGCCCACCTTCACGTCATCGGATTGCGACACAGCTTTCTCGGTGGAGGAGAAAGAGGTCTCCAGCAGAGTCGCCAGCTTGTTTACCATTAAAATTCTTTTATTGCAAATTTCAATACAAATAGAACTGTGTTACAATATATGACTTAGATGTAGTCCTAGGAGTACACTTTTGTTTATCTGGGTTCCTTGTGCCGATGGAGTGAGTGGTAATACGTTGACTCCGTTGACGATCTGACGACGGTTATCGGTTCTCTGAAGGTCTAGATTGCTCTGGGTGCTGGTGCTTGCTAAGAGGAGGAAGACGTTGAGTGTCTGTATCTGCCTCTCTGGTGGTATGTTTGTTCGTTATGTGTTCTGTCCGTGTGTAGGTGTGGAAGAAGGAAATGATCCCTCTATTTATAGTCTGCAGGCTGGCTGCTCATGCGTGCATATGTAGGATGCGCCTGGTCGTAGGGACACCACATGGTGATTGCTGATGGAGGCGTATGAACGATGTGCCCTGATCGAGGGGTTGAATTCTTTATACTGCTGTTGTGGACCGGCACGTAGCAGAGAAGAAGATCTTTCTGTTGCTGAGATCTTGGGCGAGTCGAGTCAAAGGACACGTGTCATCGACCCATGGCTCGGAGATCCCTGATTTGGTAGGGAATGATCTGGTAGGATGCACCTAGGATTGGGCGCAGGAGGAGACTTTGGCTCGTAACCTTTAGGAGTCACGAACCATTCAGGGCGCATGGCTTTTGAGGCGCATGCGAGGCTTCAGTAATGACTAAACTCTTGTCTTTCGGGATCATAGAGAATTCTGGGGCACATGGCTTTTGAGGCGCATGTAGGGCTTTAATGGTGACTTTTCTTCTGTCTTTAGGGATCAGTGAAAAGTCTGAGGCGCATGCAGATTTGGGCGCATGGCTGCAGAGGCGCATGCGAGTGGTTGAGTGGTCACGTGGTAGTAGCCGTCGGAGGAAAGTAATGATGATGCTGACGTTGGTGACGCTTCGTCTTCTGAAAAAGCTGTCAACTGTTCAGACTTCGGGAGGCGTGCTGCCAACTCTGTCAGTTCAGCATTTAATATTTGTGACATTCGATGGATAGCTGAGTGGGCGCATCGGTTGGCGTCCCACTAGGCGTATGGGGACGCATGGGGGGCGCATCCCTGTGGTGAGCTTGGTAATGAAGGGCACGTCTGTGTGATGCGCTTGATGTTGAATGGCGCGTCTATGTGATGCACGGTCTGGCCGGCGCATCTGCTTTGTGACACATTTTTAATGGTACGACTGTTACGATCTTCGAGTGCTTTAAATAGCTATTTTGACTTAGCTGAATTCGAAGCATCCGGTTCATCCATTTAATGCAAATTCATTGCACGGAATTCGGAGAGCCATCCACTTGGCACATAGGTTTGATTTGCCCGGCCTATAAATAGTGGCATGGAGAGAGTTTGCTTCTCATTCTCTCACGTTCTTCCAACATGAACTTGTTTACTCGGATGCATTCTATTGACGAGATGCTCCCGAGGGTGAAGATGCGATGCCATGTCTTCATTAATGCACTTGAAGGTGACTGTTACATCCAAAAGTCGGAGTCGAGGGCTTCCGAGGCAGGCGGAAGGTGCCTGTTGCATCCAAAGATAGGGATGCTCGAGCCTCGTCTTCGTTGTGCAGGAAGAGCCGCAGATCAGAATTGCGGTGCTACGGCTTTGGGGGCTCTTTCTTTCTTCAAAATGGGTGTCGTCCATTCTGGTTGTGTTGAAAGCTGCTCCTTTAGCCGCGGTTTCGATTACGGTCTTCCTTGGCCTTTGGAGGCTCTTTCGAAACCTCTCCTGGCCACAGGTTGGCTTGTGCTTTTCTCTTCCTCGGTTTGGGGAGCTCTTCCTCTAGCTAGAGGGTTGATGCCACCCCCGTTCTGCTCAATAAATGCTTCATTAGTCGAAGCATTTTGACGGCGGTGAGCCTGGCTGGAAGGGCGGCACATAACTGGGCTGCTGAAGGGATGCACATAACAGGGATGCACATAACTGAGCTGCTGAAAAGGATGCGCATAACTGAGCTGCTGAAAAGGATACGCCCTGCTGTGGGCGCGTGGTGATTGCTGCGCCTATTTGAGGGCGCATGATGGCTGCTGGCTGTAGACTTAGGATCTTTTCTTTGTATAAATTCTCCTTTGTACAATCTTTTTTTAGACATGTAATAGACTTTTATATGTAATAAAAAGTCTTTTTTCAATGCCTATTTTTGCTGTTTGTGAAGTACTTTGTCCAAGCTCTGGCGCATGTAGTCTGGCGCATGGGCTTTCTGGTTCTGAAATTCCATGCTTCTACAAAGTGGTGGTCAGAACAGCTTCATAGAGTCCTAGTTCTTGTAACTTCTCATGAAAGTTGTCGAGAATCCATACAGAAAGACGGTTCCAACGGATAATCTCCAGATGCATTAAGCCAGTTAGTCTCATGCTAGTATTGCGAGGATATTCTCTCCCAGATGCAGCATATATATTTACAAGATAGGAATTTTGACGGTTTCATTACGACTGTATCATCTGACGGTACACAACCTGGTCTCAAACCCCTTAAATAGGAACTATACTGATCAGATCTGCCGAGAAAGATGTCTTTGTTGTGCTCCCCACGACGGTGACATATTCTTTCTACCCTAGCTTCTTGGAAAGGAGTCAAATCCTATGACATCTTTCTAGGGTAGCTGGCATGAGTATATTGAGATAAAAATAGATTTCTTATTATCTTAGGCAGATATACTAATGTATCTCCTTTTATGAAAGCCTGTCGGTCCTTTCTTGACTTGGGCTGAGAGTCTGCAGCTACGGCCTCTCTAAAGAGGAAAGCTGGCTTCTTATAAGAATGTGTCCTTAGACAGAAAAGGAGTACCACTTATCAAACAAAACAGAGTCTTATAATTTTGATTCTCCAATATAGCTCTCGGGTCTCAGACAGGTCATGTTGTGGAAAAGGGATATAAGACAAGTCTTTCTGGTACTCAGACACCAGAAAAGCAGATGCCAGTTCCTCGGCATGAGGGTCTTCCCTCAGATCAACTACAAAAAGAAAATTTAGAGTTAAAAATCTTGAAAAGATTGTTTCTTAAAAAGAATCCTCTGTGCCAAATCATGGATGGCACATGGTATAAAAAATCAGTCCTCAGCCAGCACATGCAAAATGATAATTCTAAACTCAGATGACACATCAATCAATTAGCGCATGATCTGCACATAATGACAGATGGCGCATCATGTTGAGAATATGACAAATGGTGTAGGGCATCATTGGTTATGATTGTTTTTAGCCAAATACTCTAAAAAATGTGGCACAAGGTGCAGATGGCGCAAAGCATCGACCAACACTCTGAAAGAGGCAGTCGATGTTGGTCTATTAATCGTGCTACACGCCAACCGCTTCTTATTCAAAGTATTTCAAATTTTGAAGCTCTTCAAATATGAAAACTTTGAAGGGGTCTTGTATAAGCCTAAATAAATACAATCAGTATCAGGCGCTACTCATAAATAGTGCCAACAAATAAATCATCAAGTGGTGCCAGACATCAGATGGTGTAGGACATTAATAGGCGTTGGTCATCAAGTGGCGCTGCCTGCCACGTGGCCATCTTCTCGAAGAAGCTAAACAGTTATCATCATGATTGGCAATACGTCAGTCGAGAAATCCATTCGAATCTCGAGTGCGTGGCGCTCGAGGAGATTTTGTCAGACTTGTCAGATTCGTCATAAATGACCAACAGTTGTCTTATGCCATCTGCAGTTGGCACGAGATAATCAATAACACCACATCATTCAGAAAGTCACAAAACAAGTAGCACCTGGCGCTACCTAGCAGTTGGTGCTACCTGATCAAATCATCCTGAAGCAGTTAGATGACGTGGCACACATGCCACTAATCTCGAAGAACATGTATATGATACTGCCCATGACTAAGTGCATAGTAATCATAATATGTCATGCGTCCAAGCAGTTAAACCAACCATTCACGCCAAGGGATGAATGGCGCACCAATTGCCTTATGCGCCAACCAGGATAACTACTTAACAGTTATCTCTAAACTCTATAAATAGAGTTCCAAATCACTTTCAAAGGATCACTAATAATCATAATTTCCTAAGCAGTTGCTGCAGCACTCTCCAAAGACTTTCTTCTTCGACATCGTATCATCCAAGAAATAAAGTGATTGTGTTCTGATCAGATTCCTATAGTTGTACTTCCCCAGAAATCAATTGTACTGTTATACTCTTTTTTTAGTTTGTAATCGAACTTTTATTTTTTGCAAACACACTCCAACTTATTCATATGGATTTATTCGGTCCAAGTAGAGTAGCTAGTCTTGGTGGAAAATTTTATGCTTTTGTTTTAGTTGATAATTTTTGATATTTACTTGAGTTATTTTTCTTGCAAATAAAAGTGATACTTTTTGCGAATTTATTGCATTTTGTAAACGTGTTCACAATGAGAAAGGCATTATGATCAACAAAATTAGAAGTGATCATGGAGGAGAATTCGACAATGCCAATTATAAAAGATTTTGTGACAAAAATGGCTTTGGTCATGATTTTGCTTTCCCTCGCACTCCATAACAAAATGGCATTGTGGAAAGAAAGAATAGAACCCTTGGCGCCATGTTAAACCAATATAAGCTTCCCCACTATTTTTGGGCGGAGGTCGTTAACACGGCATGTTATGTTATAATAGAGTTTTGATTGGACCTATTTTTAAGAAAACTGCATTTGAGATTTGGTTTGGCAAAATTCCCTCTATTGATTAATTTAATGTTTTTGGATGCAAATATTTTATTTTGAACACCAATGATAACCTAGGAAAATTTGAAAAAAAAGAGCCTATGAAGGTATCTTCCTTGGTTAGCAAAGGTTTTTGTATTTAATAAAGAAGTCTTGTTGTCGAAGAGTCAATTAATGTCTCCTTTGATGAACTTAATACTTCTACACCCAACTCCTCGAATGATGTTGATGACATCTCTTTTGGTCTGGAAAACTATTCTCTTGGAGATACTAGTACTTCTTCATCTAGCAATGAAGTTGAGACTACTATACCCGAAGACTCTCCACCAATAGAGCCTCCTCAAGAGGATCTCCCCAAAGAATGAAGATTTTTTCTCCATCATCCCAAGGAGCTTATCATTGGTGACCCTTCCTTACGGGTTAGCACTAGATCCTCTACACGAGAAAACTGTACAAATGTGGATTTTATTTCGAAAATAGAGCCTAAAAATATTAATAATGCTTTTAATGATAAATTTTGGATGATTGCAATACAAGAAGAGCTTAATCAATTTGAGCGAAATAATGTTTAGGAACTCGTTCCTAAGCCCCACAACTATTCCATTATTGGAACAAAGTGATTGTTTTGAAATAAACTCAATAAGGATGGTATTATCACTCGTAACAAAGTCCGATTGGTTGCTCAAGGCTATAACCAAGAGGAAGTCATTGACTACGAAGAAACCTATGCTTCAGTTGCTCGTCTTGAATCTATTTGAATGCTTTGTGCTTTTGCGTGCTTTAATAATTTCAAATTTTTTCAAATGGATGTCAAAAGTGCCTTTCTGAATGGTGTTATTAAAGAAGATGTATATGTCAAGCAACCTTCCGGCTTTAAAGATTTTAAATTTTCTAATCACGTTTTCAAATTACACAAAGCCCTATTTGGCCCCAAACAAGCTTTTCGTGCTTGGTATGAGCGTCTTAGCTCCTTTCTCATCTCTTATAATTTTTTCAAAGGCAAAGTTGAAACCATACTTTTTTATTAAAACGCACAATGGCATACTTCTATTAGTTCAAATCTATGTTAATAATATCATTTTTGGTTTCACTAACAAGACACTATGCATAGAGTTTGCCAAAGTTATGCAGGATGAATTTGAAATGAGTATGATGGAGGAACTCTCTTTCTTCCTTGGATTACAAATCAATTAACGACGAAAAGGCACATTCATCAATCAAGCAAAATATAAAAAGGATCTCAAGTGCTTTGAGCTAGACTCATCCAAATCAATGAGAACTCTGATGGCCATAACGACAAAGCTTGATCAAGATAAAAATTGTGTCTCGGTCGACATTTGTAAGTATTGAGGTATGATCGATAGCTTACTTTACTTAACAACTAGTCATCCCGATATCATGTTTAGTATTTGTCTATGTGCATGCTACCAAGCAAATCCCAAAGAATCATACCTATGTACCGTTAAGCGCATTTTTTGGTATCTCAAAGGCATCATTAACCTGGGACTTTGGTATTCGAAATCTCCATCCTTTGAGCTTATCGGCTACTCGGATGCAGATTTTGCTGGATGCAAGATTGACCAAAAAAGCACTAGTGATACATATCATTTTCTTGGAAAATCCTTGGTTTAGTAAGAAACACTCAGTTGCTCTTTCCACAACTGAGGCCGAATACATAGCGGTTGGATGTTGCGCACAAATTTTTTGGATGATACAAACACTTGTAGACTATGGTATATCTTCAAGTAGTATTTCTATCAAGTGTAACAACACTAGCTCTACTAATCTCACAAAAAACTCGATTTGTCACTCACGCACCAAATACATTGAGATTAGACATCACTTTCTAAGAGACCACCAACAAAAGGGAACATTCATCTTGAGTTTATTGACACTACATATCAACTTGCGAACATCTTCAATAAGCCTCTACCCGAGGATCATTTCATCTTTCTCTGCCAAGAATTAGGCATTCTAAAACTTGAATCACAAATTTGAAATCTCTATTGACCGGTACACCGACGGAACACACAGGAATTCCGACGGTATACCAAATTTTGTTCACAGAAAGTTCATATCCATAAAATCGGCATACCGATGGTACAAACCGGAATACCACCGGTATACCTTTTTGCGTTATTCCTGCCAATAACCACCTCTTTCTCTCTTGGGCCCCACAAAATCCTTTTATTTATTTCTATCGTTCCTTTCATATCTCCCTCATTAAATTCTATATCTTCTTTTCACTTCCATCTTATCACTTATACCTTCCATCACATCTCCTCCATCTTCATTAACTCACCCATCCAATCAACCCTTTTTTTAAACATCTTTCATCTTCTCTCCATTAAACCTTCTTTATTTCCAACCTATCTCTCTCTCTCTCTCTCCCTATACGTTTACACCTCTTTCTTTCCCTATACTTCTTTTTATAATTCCTCTCCATTTTCTATTTCCACTTTATCTCTACTTTCTCTACCATGGCCCATGCGAAACGCCCATGCTTCTCTTCCTCCTACAACCCTTTCATGCCATCACCTCTACCCAACGACGCTTATCGGAAGATTTTCAAATCCAGCGACGCCACCGACGCTTGGTTCCACTCCTTCCATAATTATGCCGTGTTCGAAGGGAGGCCAATCAACTTCAACATCTTTCTCGACCATCTTCCTCTTTTTTGAACTATAGGACTCGCCATACTTCTTGGCCATCTGGTTCCAGTCTATCAGGCTGTAGTATGCATGTTCTACTGTAATTTCGTTCCTGATCTCGCAAATAACGCTATCGAGACCATCGTCAATGATCGCCACTTTCATCTCACTGCCAGGGATATTGGTAAAATCTTGGAAATTCCAAATCGGGGAGAGGCCCTTCCTACTATCGCGGGACTCTAACCATTTCCAACCATTTCCTTCGATGAGTTTTGCAGCATCATTACTAAAGGGCCAAACTCACCTCCAATTCCCACTCTGTCTAAGCAACTGGAACCCTTTTACTATGAGCTCCATCGCATTGTATGCTACTCTCTCACTCCCAAGTTCAAAAACTATGACTCCACCACCTCCGTGGCTCTGGTCTGCATGTACTACCTCTATGTCCAAAAATATGGTCTTTTGCCAAAACTCTGTTAAACCCATCTTTGTTCACTCCTCGGGAATGCGATCCCTCAACTATGGTATGATCATTACTCGGATCTTGGAAGCCAAGAATGTGGACCTCAGTCTCGGCCATACGGATGGTGCTCCTTCATTTTTGGCTCTGTCGTACTTTGTCCCTACTGGCTAATCCTCTCGCTCCACTCGGCCTTCCAGTTCTCAACCCACTGCTGCTACCCACACTGATTCTTCTCCCCAGGGCCGTTACGTGCCTTTCACTCAGCATTACTTTGACATAAGGATGGCTCAAGCTGAGGAACAGATGCAGACTAAGACTCGAGGACTCGATACCTTTATCCAGAGCCGCCTTCATGATCAATGCTACTTTATTCAGTACACCCTTCAGGACATGAGTGCCTTCCTTCATCCGGATCTTCAAGATCGCAAATATCATGCTCCGCGGTTCTTCGATCCTAATGCTTGCGGGTTCATGTATCCCGATGGGATTGACCCTTTCGACGCCTGTCAGGGTACCCCAGGTGATGGAGACGATGATCCGGCTGATGAATGACTCTGGTCACAGGCGTTGTTGGTCTACTAGTGTGTGATATTTTCTTTTTTAAGTTATTTGTCTTTTTTCGTCCTTCAGGGACCGTGGTATGTTGTTTTTATTAAGTTGTTGTCCTTTACGGTCCTACGGGGATCTTGGCTTGATGTTTTTAAAAGTTTTCTTGTGTGATCCCAGTAGGGATAGTCGGTTGCTTGTTATCGTATCATTTCAGTCTTTTGTAAGTCTGTAGGACCCATGTACTTATCACTTTATAATTCAATATATGCATGGTTTCCTCTTATCTATATATCTTCTTTATGAACTCAACCATTTTGGATTAAGTGACAAAAGGAGATAAAATGTATTGAGGGGGAGTCGTCTCATTGCGGGGGAGATACTCTCTAAAATATGATATTATTTGTTTGATCAATTATCAAAATGGGGAAGATTGTTGGCACATTGATTTTGATAATATTAACTGCATCTTCGTATTTTAGTTTCTCTATCAGTTTGATCAGATACACCGCTAAAAGTCTCTCAAAGGAAAACTATAAAAGATCGGTGAAAACAAAGATATTGTAATAAGTCTCTCAGAAGACTAAAAGGCTGGTTAAAGAAAGCCTGAAGAGAAGCCATCAGCATACTCAAAGCTCACACTCAAAGATTCATGAATCTAGGTCTGTACAAGGTCTAGGACAATTATAAATCACTTAAGGTGGATGACAAACCAAAAGCCTATATAAATATTTTTCAAAATTCTATTTTACTTACAGAAAAAGAATACTGATGGTACACCGGTTCGTACCGACGGTATACCAAATTTTGTGCATAGAAAAGTTTCTGTCTACAAGTTCGGCATACCGACGGTATACCGGTTTATACCTATGGTATACCGAATTTTATTCACAGAAAAGTTTCTGTCTATAAATTTGGCATAACGATGGTATCCCGATTTATACCGACGGTATACCAAATTTTGGTCACAGAAAAGTTTTTGGATACAAATTCGGTATACTGACGGAATACCGGTCCATACCGACGGAATACTGTTTTATAAATATTTTAAATTCTTGAATGGTCAGATACACAACATCAAATGCTTCAACGGCTAGTTTTATTACCATTACTATTGTTGAACGGTATATCGACGAAATTTCGATTGGTACCGACGGTGTACTGATCGCTGAATTAATAGAGCATTAAGTGACTAGCTCTCTTAGTTGTTCTATTTAAAGTTCTTGAGTCATCTCTTTGAAGACATCCACTTGAGCTTTAAAATTTTCAATCACCAAAGAGCTCCACCATTACTACTCTATAAAAGCTTTAATTTTTTATCCAACCAAAAGTGCTAGAGTATTCAAGAATTGTAATATTAGATCTTCAAAGTATTCTAGAAGATCGAAACCTTTCTTTCTCTCAAGTTGAAGTTGACGAGCCTTCGGAGGAAAACTCGTGTGTAAGAAGTTGACAAGCCTTCGGAGAAAAACTCATGTGTAAGAAGTTGACAAGCTCTTCTGATCCAAACTCGTATTAGAAGTTGACGAGTTATTCGGATTCAAACTCGTGTGTAATTATTTACTCAAATAGTGGATTAAAGCCGGAGAGAGTTCCGGAACTGGAGTGCCCCTTGGAAGGATACTAGGATACATTGAGTATTTGATTCTCTTTTCCTTTATTATCCTTTAAATTGCTTATTATTGTTGATAATATTCTTATTATCCTATTCACCCCTCTCTAGGGTTCTACAAGAATTACCAAAACCCTCATATTTTTCCTCTTCACATTTCTAAAAAAACTAAACAAGGAAATCAGAAAAAATAAAGTGAAAGAAACTATCAAGTGAGGGGGGGGGGGGGTTTCCATTTTATCGTAATAGGAAATTAAATAATATAGTTATGAACAAAGATAAAAAAACTTAGCATAAAATGACCAACTATTTGGAGTCTCATAGCTAAGAATCTAGAAGACAAACATATACAACACTAGAACACAAAAATTTAATGAGGAAAACAGTGCAGATAGGAAGCATTCTAAATCTCTGCACATGGACAGGTGGGGGTTTGATTGTATGCAAGGGTTGTTCTGCATATACTTGCTTGTGGAAGTATCCAAAAGCTTTCATTCTATTTTGACACTTGAAGTAGCAGGCACCCTTAAAACCAAGGACTTGATTATAGCATTCAAGCCAATTTATATATACACCAGACATTCTTCCCTTCACTACAACATAGTAAGGCATGGTGTTCTAGTTTGAAGGTTTATGTCAAACAAGAATATCATAGAGTTTGTAATTCCCCGCTTCTTGTGAGGTATTTGGTTGGCATGTTGTATTCGATCAGAATGTTGGACAGTATTGTGTTAGAATATCAAAAGAACTAAGAATGATTCAGTCTCTTTTAACTGGCCGGATTGGAATGAGTTATGAAACATGGCTCGATGGTATGGCTATGTAAAGTGGAAAATATCGTGCTTGTGTCAAATCAATCTCTGGAGGACCCGTTGAGCATATATGTGATCGAAATAGGAAGACCCTTGTGCAAGTGAATGGAACTGTCCATTCTTTCCTACTCCTTCATGCTTCATAAAATGTATTATTGTATTGCAATATTATGTCCCTAAATATCCTATGCTTAGTTGTTAAAGTAATATAGATGTTTATGTTGGCTAATGTTGAGATGAATAACATACGAACATGAACTGCTACTATGAATCACACACTAGAAATGACTTGATATTGTTGTCCATGTCTAATGCTACTGAAATGAATGAGATACTTGAATATTGCTACGCTATGTGAATGATACATGAGAAATGAACTGAAACTGCTATTGACACAACGAAATAAATGATAAATATCCCTATGAAATGAATAAAATGCTGAATGACCCTATGTGAACTGAACGATGTGATAAATGTTAAAAAATAAAGAGTTTATGTTATATGAAATGATTAGGCTTGGGATCGATGAGATCACGAAGTGTGGTAATGACGTAAATGATGGAAATGATAAGTCCTTGAACACGGCTTGGATGTGATAAGATGATGAACTGTTTCCTTTACTTACTTTTAATATTTTATCATGTGATTATGTTTACGATCGAGTCAGACATGTATTTGCATGGTCATGGATAACTTGTACACAAGGAAAGATTCGTTTCCTTGGATGGTATGCCTGGGGCACTCGGGACAATCTGACTTGGGGGGAAACATAAGCGTGCTTTGGTGACACATGATATCGAGACATTCATTGAGGCTAGCTACCTACTCTGAATAGCGCGCCACATACCCTCAAAGTCATATATGGCAACGTCCTAAATGGTAGAGCAACACCAATGACCATGTTGCAAGGATAAAAGCTAATGAATGTTTTGTGCAGGTAGAGTAAGTATATCATATAACATGTATTTTATGCAGGTATGAGGGAGTCGATTATTAGTAAAAAATCACTTAAATATGATATATTTATCATACATGTTGAACTCAACTTTAATGCTTAACATGTTAAATATAATTTTGCTTAAGTATTCCTTTACATGAACAATGCTATAACATGCTTCACTATGATACTGCACATGGACTGTAACTGATGCTAGGTACAAATAGAAATATCGTTCTTAATAAATGTTTGCTCACAGAACTACTTAATATTGGTTTAGGCGAGTGTGCTGGTTCTACTCACTAATACACGACAATGTACTAACCCACGTTGTGGGCATCCTTTTCAGGTGCCCGTGCTTGGGATGTTCATTACATGATGATGTCTTCTGTTTATATATCTATTGTACCAATGAGTTATAAACCAAGTCGATATATCTGACTGTAAGTCATTGTGTCAAGTATCAAATGTAAGCCTTGATGGCATGTGTTTCAAAGTTGGCTATCAAGAGAAATATGCGTGTTGTGTTAAAAGTTTTGTACTCCGGTGCAAGCCTTGTACTTCATTTCAATTATCATAAAGAGAACATATTTCTACATGCCTTATTGTGACTTCAACTTATCTACTTATTTCTGCTGCTGTGAATCAATAAGGTATTCTTTTCGATAAAATAGTGTGTCCTTATTATCTTCAATTTGTCTGTTTGTGCTGCTGCAATGTGTTCCTATCTTAAAGACTATCAATTATGTACTGTCTTTGCCTTGTACAGTATAAAGTAGACTTGTACGACATTATACCCAAGCGAGGACGATCTGTTCCCAGAGATTTATATGAGGATTAATGACTGCGGATTCGGGGCGTGACAAATTGGTATCAGAGAATGACTTTACGTCCTTGGACTCTTATTTGATTCACTCCAAATCAAAGTTGTATCTGCAATTAAATCAAAGATTGCTTTCGCGATTATTCCATGTTGGTTCTACGATCATTCCAAGTTGCCTCATGTCTGAACAATTCTTTGACCCTCTTGGCTGCTCATTGGATGTTCCATACAATAAATCTAAATACATTATGGTGCCCTGAATATGATTGTTGTTGGTTTGGACACTAATGACCCAATAATGACTCGATTCTATAGTATGCTATATTGTGAATGATGTTTGAAATGTGGGAATAGAAAAAGTTGCTATGTGTGCTGTAATATGTTTGAGAATTGCATGTTATGTTGGAAAGGAATTGTGAATGGGAAAATTGTGATTGAGTTCAACGTAATTGATGAGTTGACTCATGTATAGTTGCCTTGTGATTTTTGTGATCATGAGAATATTAGTTTCATGTTGTGATCAGCCTAGATCATGATTGTCCAGAATAGACTTGGATTTATATAGTGAGATAGTATGATTTGGAATGGCTTCATGTATGTTAACCATTTCCATAGAATAGCAATGAGTCTATCTGTGAGCTTTGGGTAGTGATGAGACGTAGCTGGGAGCCATGCCTTGTTGCTAGGTGACTCGAGTGTTCTTTGATAATTGAAGTTTGGTTGATTAGTACCAGTCCCTTGATGGTTATGTTATGTTGGGTTGCATAGATTATTGGAATTGTAACGAACACCTTGGTGGAAAATTGTCCAGTCTTAGACTAGCTGGATAATAATTATACTGTGGATAAATAGATTTAGTAAGAGAATGTTGTGGCTTAAAATAATGAACGATAATTGTGACTAGTTGGATGGAAATCATGTGTGACTATTACAATTTGTTTGCTAATTTGAAAATTCTTAGGAAATGTTGTTGATGACCACGAATGAATGTTGGAAACATGTGCTTTGACCCCAAGGATAGAATCAGAGAAGAACGAGTTTGTGCTTACTGAGATAGATAGTCATTGCTTATGTACATGTATACTCGAGGATTTAAATTGTGTCACAAAAGTAACAAGTAATGACCGTGAATACTTGTTTTGTGTAGAGAATAGTTAATTGATACAAGAATTGTCAGATTTGATTGGAATGGATTACTTGACCCTTACGGTATAAGATTTTATGAATTTTCGTATGAGATTTTGATGGCTGGAAAACGAAAGGGATTGAGAATCACAAAATGTGTTGGTTAATGATGGTAGAAGATGTGACGGTATGGATATCAATTGATAGAAACATAGATTTGTGGATTATGACTTAGTGGTATGACTTTGTCATACAGACTGAAATAATATGATTATTGATATTTGTTGATTAGTAACTTGGTTATATAATCATTAGAAGGTATATGTAGAATTATGGACAACTGCTCAATTTGAGATATTGAATATAAAATACTTTATTAGACAATGATGATGTGATGCGAATAAGTTGACGGTTAATATGATTCAATTGTTTTTGTTGAGACTCTATCGGAATGAATACAGATACAACAAAGGTAAATAATCGATTGACATAATTGAAGGAAAATATATGACAGAATTGTTAGTGCCGAGGCACAATTTTCGATGGAAAATTCTGAAACTGAAACAATTGTAAAGACAACGTTTCAAATGCAACACCTTAAAGAAGATGTGCAACAGAGATCCTGGAGGATTCTGAATTACGAGGATCTAAAAAGATTCTACGTAATACACAAAAAATCTAAAGAGACTTTTGTGCAAGCGACTATCGGCAGTAGAGCTTCTAAAAAGAAGTTACTGTAAAAGGCAACAGCAGCGATGACAGGCGAGAATGAAATGCTGGGGTGAATGAACCACCGTGGCTCAAAGCTTTATTCGCCCCACACGAGCACGAACAGCTTCCAGGAACCAGCAAGTTCACGAAGAACTTCTGGAACGCTCATAAGTCAATATTTGAGACTTGAACGGGCTTCCTGGACTTAACAGACTCCCTCAACTCTCTTCTTGGTGCATCTTTCAAAGGAGGCCAAGGGGCTCTATTTATAGAATGGAGTTGAGACTTCACCTCTTCTCCTATCCGATGTGGGACTAAAATACCAATACTCAAAAATAGAGTTTGATATTTTAGATCATCCCACAATCAGCATAGAAGTGTGCCAGTCCACGCCTATCCCCCGAACACTCCCGTGCATGTACGAGACATCCTGGAGTCCGTGTCCGAGTTCGAGTCCGCACAACAAAAATTAACTTGCATCCATGTTGGATTTAATCCTTTTTCCTTCTAGAAAAATACTTCCATATGGCACAAACTTGTGCCCCACTACACCTCATGTGCACACCTCAACACAAGCAATGCATTATATTGAGATACTCACCATTTGGTGTAGCCGATGTGGGACTATCTTTTCTAGTCCAAAGGCAAAAATACCAATAATCCCCCACATATCTCAATATATGGATTGAGCGTTCCCCACAGTGACTGTCCATCATGCATTAGGAGAGATGTCGCTATGACTTGAATCTTTCCGCATAGGTTAAATAACAGCATGATACGAGAATGGACTAAGCCTTGAATTCTGCACCATAACTGCAATTCTTCCTACTCACATAATGACATCAACTGTGCTTCTGGCTGCACATTGAAGGCCCTGTGCCAGCCTGGTTTCAGTGTATAATTTTGGGCGTCTATATGTTTACCCTCAAGAGACGGCCTGATATCTCTTTCCATACACTATATGTGAGTTCTTTATTAAAGAGATATGGCATGAAGCCTTGCGCTTCCTTGTGGTGCTACGCCGCTATGACATGGCCTGAAGCCGAGGCATTACCCCTACCTGGGAACCTCATCGTAGTGTCATACTACTGTAGCATGAGGTCACAAGCCTCTTTGTAGTGCCAAACTACCCAGCATGAAGCCTAAGGCTTCCTTGCGGTGTTACACCGCAACGACATGGCTTGCAATGCCAAGGATTTACCCCTACCTGGGTACCTCATCGTGGTGTCGTGCCACTATAACATGGGGCCATCCTCCCCTTTGTAGTGCTGTCTACAACTCTTTAATTACGTCATACAGCATTAGGCTACCTGCCTATTTGCGGTGCTACGCCGCTATGACTTGGCTTGCAAAGCCGAGGCATTACCCCTACCTGGGAACCTCATGGTGGAGTCACCCCACTGTAGCATGGAGTTTCACTCCTTGTAGTGCTGCTCTACCGTGCTTCCTGTAAAGCACACCAGGCATTCACTCTGCCTGAGACCTCATTAAGGCGTTTAAGCCAACCTTCCACAGGATCTCTTTTTTTTTTACAGAAAATACATAGTAGACAACAGTGGTTATGGGTCCGTATCCCTTTCATGTTCCAGAGAACAAGTACCCACTGTTACCTGATAGTTTCCCAGTCAGTGATCCTCCTTTGAACCAAAAGTTAGATGCCTAGTAGATTTCTCTTTGAACTAATAGCATAAAACTTTATGGTAGGATTACAAAGACACACTATCAGAATGCCTTCAAGCCCATTTTACAAGCTGTGTCATCGACCAGCTGGCGCTTGAGGCCCTTGGTGAACGGATCCGCCAGGTTCTTCTGACTCCGAACATCAATCACTGTAATAACACATCTCTTGATAAGATCGTGTACTGCTCTGTGCTTCAACCGCACCGTTCTTTTCTTCCCGTTGAAGAGTTCATTTGATGCCACTGCTGTTGCCGTCTGGTTGTCACAGTATATCGGTATTATCGGTATCTGAGCCCCAGCCACCGGAAGATCATACATGAGCTCCCGAAGCCACTCTGCTTCATCTGCAGCAATATCTAATGCAAAGAATTCAGATTCCATGGAGGAGCGAGATAACATAGTCTGCTTCTTCGACTTCCACGATATAGCAGCTCCGTCCATGGCGAATACGAATCCACCTGTAGAATACTCGCTCTCCATATCTGAACACCAGCTAGCATCACTGAAGCCTTCCACTACTAACGGATCTCTGCTGTAGAAAAGTGCATATGTCTGAGTTTTTTTGAGATATCTCCTAACACGCTTCACAGCTTTCCAGTGCTCAACGCCTGGATTGTTAGTGAACCGACTCAGCATTCCCACTGCAAAAGCTATGTCAGACCTTGTGGCAGTAGTAGCGTACATCAAGCTTCCGATGACGCTAGCGTACTCCAACTGCCTGACGCTTTTCCTCGAATTTGGCTCCAGCTTCTGATCGCTCTGGTACGGTGTATCAATAAAAGAAAGATCTTGATACCCGTAGCGAGTGAGCATCTTCTTAATATAATGAGATTGTGACAGCGCTATTCCAGTGCCTGTCCGGATGATCTTGAGCCCCAAGATTACGTCGGCATCCCCCAAGTCCTTCATACTGAACTTGGTCGAGAGGAATTTCTTTGTCTCTGTGACGCAGCTTAAATTCGTACCTAGGTTTAGCATGTCGTCCACGTAAAGACATACGAATACTCCTCTTCCGTCAGCAAACTTCGTACAGACACACTTGTTTGTTTCACTGACCCTGTAGCCATTTGACCTTATCACCTTGTCAAACTTCTCATGCCACATTTTGGGAGCTTGTTTCAAACCATACAGAGACTTCATCAACTTGCAAACTTTGTCTTCCAGACCTCTGACGACAAAACCTTCTGGTTGTTGCATGTAGATCTCTTCGGTCAGCTCGCTATTAAGGAATGCCGTTTTCATATCCATCTAATGTATCTCCAGCTTGTGTATTGCTGCTAGAGCAATTAACAATCTGATGGTTGTCATCCGAGCTACTGGAGCATAAGTATCAAAGTAGTCGATCCCCTACTTCTGAGCAAACCCCTTGGCCACTAGCCTGGCCTTGAACTTGTCATTGGTTCCATCTGCTTTTATCTTCTTCTTGAAGATCCATTTGCATCCGATGGGTCTTGCTCCTTCTGGCAGGTCAACCAATACCCATGTGTTGTTGGAGGTGATTGAGTCATTCTCGTTGTCTATCGCCTCCTTCCAGAATATAGCATCTCTGGTCTTCATCGCCTCATCATAGGTAAGCGGATCTGCTTCCACATGATAGGTGACGAAGTCATCTCCGAAGTCTTTCGGCCTCCTCGTTCGCTTAGTTGATGGCTCAGCGAGTTCTGGTTCAGCTGGTGTCTCCTTGACGACAGCTTCATCTTGGACTACTAGTTCATTAAAGACTTCTGTCTGCTTTGTACCCTCATCATTCTTGGGAAGATCCGCGAGAACAATATTCTTGTGTTTTGCAAACTTGTCTTTAAAGTATTCAGCATCGCGAGATTCGATGATATGGTTTAACTCGATATCAAGGAATCTCCGAGCATCACTCTTCTCGGCATACCCCAAGAAGATCGCCTTCGTAGTCCTTGTCCCCAGCTTCTGAATCTTCAGATCCGGGAGCTTCACATAAGCCAGACACCCAAACACTCGAATGACATTCAAGTTAGGTCTGACTTTGAACCGGAGTTCATGAGGAGTTATGTCGGAAGTTGCATATGGCACTCTTTTCAGAATGAACGTTGCCGTTAGTGTAGCTTCTCCCCAGTAGCACTTTGGAAGACCCGCAGTCAACAGCATGGAGTTCATCATCTCTGTCAATGTTCTGTTCTTCCTTTCTGCTACTCCATTGGATTGAGGAGAGTACGGAGCCGTTGTCTCATTGATGATTCCATGTTCTTTGCAGAATGATAAGAATTCATGAGACCGATACTCCCTGCCTCGATCACTCCTTAACCTCTTGAGTTGTTGTCCAGTTTGCCGCTCAGCCTCGGCCCTGAACTCCTTGAACTTCTCGATTGCTTCGTCTTTAGACTTGAGCAAGTAGACAAAAGCATACTTTGAGAAGTCATCGATGAAAGTAATGAAATACTTTATCCCGGCCTTTGTAGAGAATTGTTTGAAGTCACAGATATCTGAGTGAACCAACTCCAGAAGATCTGTGCTTCGATGGACCCTGTGAAAGGATTTCCTTGTGATCTTCGTCTGAGCACATACTTCGCATTTCTCTACCTTACCCCCACACTTGAAGATAAGTCCTAGACTAGACATTCTGTTAATCCTTTTACAATGAACATGTCCAAGCCTATTATGCCACAACTCAAGAGAATAATCAGAAAAAGTGATTGCATTTATATTATCATGCTGGGTTACAACAAGCTGAATCTTGTACATTACATTCCTTCAGTTTGGAAAGCTTTCCCGAAAAATGTACCCTTCTTGGACATCACCAACTGGCCAGCATTGATGTCCATCCTCAAGCCTGCGTTGCAGAGCAGACTTCCAGAGATCAGGTTCTTAGCAATTACTGAAACATGCTTCACACCTTGAAGCGTCAGAGTGTTCCCCGATGTGAGTTTCAGCTCCACCGTCCCGATCTCCAGTACTTCAGCTTGTGCCTGGTTTGCCATTATGACCTTCTCTGAAGTTGGCTCATAAGAGACGAACCAGTCTTTGTCTGAACAGACATGGCAGGTCGCACCAGTGTCTATCCACCAGTCCAAGTCAGCCCCCACAGTTGCAACCTGTGCTATCATGGCAACTAGATTAGTAATCATAGAAACCTTACTAGGCTCACCTTGTTCTTTGGGCTTGGACTTGCATTCGGATTTGTAGTGGCCCTTCTTGCCACAATTGAAGCAAGTCACATGGGACTTGGACTTCTGCTGCTTGAAAGCAGGACCCTTCACTTTCAGATTCGTGAAGTCCTTCTTTTTGTGATGAGAAGCAGCCTGCTTCCCCTGGTATTCTCTGGTTTGGACCAGATTTGCCTTCGCCAGTTGCTTGGACAGAGTATCCATCTTCTGTTGAGAGCGCATCTCATCCTCAACATGGATCTCTTACAAGAAATCTTCCAAGCTAATTTCCATCTTCTTTCGATGCATCCTTGCATAGAAGTTGCTCCATCCTGCAGGAAGTTTCGCGACGATCCCTCCAATGACAAACTTGTCGACGAGGGGCATGTTCTCGTCTTCTAGTTTCTGACACAACTTCAGAAACTCTTTCACTTGGGGCAGCATCGACTTCTCGTCTTCAAAGGTCCACTTATGGTATTTTTCTACCATGAAGATCTTGGACCGGTTCTCGTCATCTTCATAGAGCTTTCCCAAGGAGTCCTATATCTCTTTGGCAGATGTCTTCTTGGAGTAGGACTCTGCCAGAGAGTCTTCCATGGAATTGAGTATCAGTAGTTTACATATACTATTTTCTCTCTTCCACTTCGTTTGCTTGGTTGTAGCAGCGGCCACAGCCGCAGCAGATCCAGTGGTTGGAACGATCGGTTCTTCTTCTGACAGCACGTGATCGACATTCACGAGTTGAAGATTTAAAGTGACCTTTCTTTTCCATATCTGGAAGTGTTCACCATCGAATTTCTCCAACTTGTTAAAGCCGGTATCGATGAGCGAAGCACGAGAATTATCCATCTTCTCAATAAAGCTTTGAGATTGTTAGTGCCGAGGCACAATTTTCGATGGAAAATTCTAAAACTGAAACAATTGTAAAGACAACGTTTCAAATGCAACACCTTAAAGAAGATGTGCAACAGAGATCCTGGAGGATTCTGAATTACGAGGATCTAAAAAGATTCTACGTAATACACAAAAAATCTAAAGAGACTTTTGTGCAAGCGACTATCGGCAGTAGAGCTTCTAAAAAGAAGTTACTGTAAAAGGCAACAGCAGCGATGACAGGCGAGAATGAAATGCTGGGGTGAATGAACCACCGTTGCTCAAAGCTTTATTCGCCCCACACGAGCACGAACAGCTTCCAGGAACCAGCAAGTTCACGAAGAACTTCTGGAACGCTCGTAAGTCAATATTTGAGACTTAAACGGGCTTCATGGACTTAACAGACTCCCTCAACTCTCTTCTTGGTGCATCTTTCAAAGGAGGCCAAGGGGCTCTATTTATAGAGTGGAGTTGAGACTTCACCTCTTCTCCTATCCGATGTGGGACTAAAATACCAATACTCAAAAATAGAGTTTGATATTTTAGATCATCCCACAATCAGCATAGAAGTGTGCCAGTCCACGCCTACCCCCCGAACACTCCCGTGCATGTACGAGACATCCTGGAGTCCGTGTCCGAGTCCGAGTCTGCACAACAAAAATTAACTTGCATCCTTGTTGGATTTAATCCTTTTTTCTTCTAGAAAAATACTTCCACATGGCACAAACTTGTGCCCCACTACACCTCATATGCACACCTCAACACAAGCAATGCATTATATTGAGATACTCACCATTTGGTGTAGCCGATGTGGGACTATCTTTTCTAGTCCAAAGGCAAAAACACCATTATATATAACAGAATTGATGACCCGTGACTAGTTAATTGAAGGAAAATATATGACAGAATTTTAATGTAGATATGAAAGATCTGGAATAGAAATTTTAGTGCTGGAAAATTGTATGTCGGATTGGATTAGACCGTGATGTTGCTAGATCAATTTTAATTGATTGTTGGGTAAGTCCAGAATGAGCCTCTGTGGGAGTTAGTTCCTCGAGGATGACCATAGATAGACTTGACCCTAGATACAGTGGGCTACATAACTAATTGTCGGCATAGCCGGCAATAACGATTGGTTGTTCATATTGAGTTTATACCCATAGGTTTTGGTATAGTTCCTTGAACTGTCGGTTGATTGTTGGCCCTAAAAATAAGAAATTAATATGGTCTCTAGTAGCCATCCATTCTAGGGGAGTCACCTATATGATTAGGTTTAGCTGTTAGTATATTTAACCTTAGCGACTGACCGAATAATAGGGTGACATTAGCGACCCATAGGATGACCATTTTTGTATTGTACGAGAGATGGTGATGAGTATGATTTAAGGAAGTATATGCTACAACGTGAGCCTCTGAAATGTTTGACAATTGAGTAGTAATGTGTCGGCCTTAAGCGAGAACGACAAATCTAGAATCAGACTTGAATTGGATGTATCAAAAAGTGTCACACCCCGATTCGACAAACCGTTCATCCTCGCATCGATTATGCCGAATCAATCGTCCTCACTAGGGCGTGATGCCGTACGAGTCTGGAGTTGCACTTGTACAAGGCAAGAACATTACATTTGATCAATTATTTGAACCATCATGTTGAAACTTTATAAGTCACAGAGTAATTGAACACGCAGTATTGGAAGATAGAAATATGCTTTTCATTAATAGCTTGCAACGAAGTGCAAGTCGTAATTACATTGGATTTGACGTTGCGGCTACATTGATTGAAACAAAATAAAATACTCGACAAGCTGCCTGAACTAATACTTGTCGTTCCATACATTCACCTTTGTATACATTGAAAGCCTTCGATGAATTGGCTTCAAAATACTTCAGAATAGGAAGAGCTTCAAAATACCTCTCCGAACTTCAGCTTTGGCCTAGTACTGTGCACCCCAGAGTACTTGAAATTATCTTATTAGTTAAAATAATTTCTAGGAGAATACTTTAAAAAAAACCATAAATCGTTTTTAGACTAAAAATTCTAACTTTGTAAAATATGATTTGAGATAAGAAACTATATTTTATTTAAAATATTGAAAATTATTTTATAGTTTTGAAACTATATTTTTATAGGCCAAAACTTCTAAGTATATCAAACAAGTTTTCTAAGTAAAATTATGTTTTATTATAAATATATATAATAACAATACTTAATACATAAAGGAAACTAGCATTAATCATATGTTAATACCAATATAATAAATACTCATAACCAAAAATATCTATAATATACTTACACTTGACAACTGTAAATATAAAAAGATAATAATAATAATAATAACAAAAAATATAATAAACTGATAGTTAGAAAAACATAACAGATGTCTGTTGTCTTCTCCTCTTCGAGGAGTCAACAACACACTTATTTTATGTATAAGAAAGAAAAAATAAAAAAAGGAAAGATGGGAAGTGTGAGTGAGACCAGAGAGAGAAGAGGGAGTACCAGCGGGTTTTCGACGGCTGGAGGAGCCACTCGTCGGGGCTGGCGCCAGCTCAGTTCGTCGGCTCGACACACGGACAAGCTTGTCCGTAGATCGTTATCCCGGTCGATGGAGCTGAGTTCGGGCGTTGCCTCAGAGCGCAGGCTCGCCGGGATGGCAAGTTCAACGAGCGACGGGATGCTCGCTTCGACGTTCTCCGGTGAGCTCGACTCTGGAAAGCCTATGGCGGAACGACGGGAGGCTTGGGGAAGAGGAGGAGCAGGAGATGGGGTCTCATCGACCACGGCAGCTCCTAGATCTGGCTTGAAGGCATGGAGGTATGTGGTTTGGTCGAAAGGATGGGGTGAGGTCTCGGTGGTGGCCGGAGTTGTGTTCGGCTGTGGGGGCAGGTAGGCGGGGGTTTTTGGCAGTACCGTGGTGGTGATGGTGGTGCTTGGTTTGCGGATGGCAGGGTAATGATGATGGGATGGCGGCAGCGGATGGGGCTGCCGCGGTGGTGATTATGGTAGCGACGACAGATTTTGGTGAGGTCGGAGTGGGGTTCTGGTTGTGTTAGCTGGTGGTGATAGAGGTTCAGTGGTGGCAGTGGCGTGCTGCGGCAATCGGTGAAGAAGACGGCGATGGCGAGGGCACGACGGCGATGGCTAGGGATAGGTTTGGATTAGGGTCTTAACAGTGTCGGGTATGATGGGTGTGTCCTGTAAGACACAGAGAATTAAAGAAAATTGTGTCCGGTATATCAGAACGGTGAAGTTAACTGTACTTGTATAAAAAAATGATATAGTGGTGGAGAGGGGGACATGGACACGATGCACGTAGGTGGAGAAATATTTGGAGATGATTGCGGTGAACTCAATGGAAAGCTCCCCTATATATAGGGTTGAAGAAATCCTTGGTAGATAAAGATTATGACTTTTTAAACCCAAATAGATAATTTACTTATTTAATCTAAATTGGATCAAAACTAATTCATTTAAATCTAGATTCAATTTAAATCTAGATGATCTTATCTTAAGTTTAAAATCAAATAATAAATCAAATCTTATTTACATAACTAATTAAACATTAAATTTATAAAATTTCAAATTATCTTTTATAAATAATAAAATAATAATATTAATTAATTTTGAAAATTGAATATATATACATGGATTAAATTTCATTTATTTCGTATACAACTAGTACAAAATATCTACGTAAATATTATTTTAGAAAACAATACTTATAATTATAAAAATAAATAAATAAGTTGTCACTCTAGTGCGACGGAATTTATATATACCTTTTACTAAAATAAAATATTTAATTATACTTTATTGAAATAAAATATATGTTTTCTATATATTTATGATAATAACTCTTTTTGTATAAGAACTAACGAATACTTCATATTTACATGCAAATACTCGCACTCGACGTACAAATATCAAAATGAAAACCAATACCAAAATAGTTTATAAAAATCATAGTAAAAATTTAGGGGATTTACAAGTACGACGACTTCCAAGGATATATTTCTACCTCCGATGCAATTGTGGTCGTTCCTACAAATAAAATTTGCATGCATATCGACTCCCGATGGAGTGTTAACGCTAATATTCATATCTAGTGATTGCATAGTTATTTTATTTTCTTTAGCATAATCAGCAGATATAAAACTATGTGTCGTACCCGAATCGAATAGTACTCGAGTAGATGTATTTTTATAGAG
This sequence comes from Iris pallida, assembly GCA_029216955.1. Classification (NCBI taxonomy): domain Eukaryota; kingdom Viridiplantae; phylum Streptophyta; class Magnoliopsida; order Asparagales; family Iridaceae; genus Iris; species Iris pallida. The sequence continues at coordinate 39,859 of JANAVB010028640.1, forward strand.
TAGTATACCTGTTACGTACTCGAGCAGATGTATTTTTATATAGTAGTATACCTGTTACAACAACATCAGACTCGAATGCCTCGTCTCAAGTCAGTGCATAGACTCGACCTTGCGCGCGATGGCGTTGATTCGGCGGGTTCACTGGCATCGCATTTGTGCCTTGCAGTGTAGGAGCTCTATACTGATTTGGAATGTTCCTAGGAGGATTTGGAACATTCCATGGAAGGTTGTTTTAATTCAAAATATTTTTCGGACAATTTGGCATTATATGGCCTATCTCACCACATCCGTAACATTTCTTAACCCAACAATCGGCCGAGCGATGTTCGTGCTTGTCGTATTTATGGCAATGTAATCCGAGAAAGGGATGTCGATTCTCGAACGTGTTTGTACGCTTTTGTAATCCCGACCCTTCAGCGTCGTTAGGACGCTTGTTGAAATTATTACTGACGACTGCACGGCTCATTGTGACATACGGCCAAATATTCGCTCGCTATCAAGGGCGGCTTCATAGGATTCATGATAAGTTTGGCATCGCTGATTCATGACATCCATACGTAATTCATCATTCAGGCCCTGTTGAAAACATTCATACCATTCTTCTTTGTTGGGTAGAATGGCGCCGCCAAATTTTACAAGTTTTGAGAAGCTTGCATCATGATCTTCAATGGACATATTCCCTTGCCTCAACATCATGAACTCGTCCCCCTTCTGTCGATGAACGGTGCGAGAAACGTACTGTTCAAGAAAAGCTTCCTTGATTATTTTCCAAGAAATTTTGGTGTTGGGGTCGATTTCATAGATTTCCTGCTTCTTCGCCGTCCACCAGTCATAGGCCCTCAATTACAGCTTTAGCGCCGCACATGCTACCCTCTGGGATCCTTCGATGTAGAGAAGATTAAATAAGGCATCAATCTCCGTGAGCCATCCCACGATCACATCAAGCTCAGATCGACCATTTAACTTAGGCGGGTCCATCTTGCTGAACTGTGTTGCTTTGAACAAGTATGAAGAATTCATCGTTTGTGGTTGAACTTCTTCCTCATCCTTCGCCTTCATCAATCCATGAAATCATGATTCATTTCATATCAAAAGCTCATGTTCAATAAACATCTCAATCTCAATCAATCAAATCGATAAAACATATGTCGGCATCATAAAATTATTTACGGACTTATTGTATGGAACGTTCATCTCATCGATGATATCAAGCAGGCAAGGAAATTTCGATCAGGAGAACATCTTCGAATTCAATCGGATCAATTGGCCAGAGGATCGTGTTGCTATAATACCATGCTATTTTGCCCCGATCCCACAGAGTCATTTCGTCCTCGCTTCGGACTCTGTGGAACCATTTGTCCTCGCTTGGACGTGATGCCGTACAAGCCTAAGTTGTGCTTGCACAAGGCCAAGACCTGTAACAAGACAAGATAGACCATATGCAGCGGAACATATTACAGATATTTGAAGCAGCAGCGGACACATTACATAATATAATGGAACATATGGTAGCAAAAATAATATCTCTTTATTGATTTCATTTGAACATATTACAAGCTCTTAATTCTATCTGATACAATGCTTATATTCTCTAAGAAACATTACAGATTATGATGATCCCGTTCCATACATTACATCCCTTTATATACAAAATCAACTCTTTGCAACAGATGACCTTCTCTTGGCATCTCTTTTGATTTATGGCTCCTGAGGATGAGGTTCGGGCTATCGCTTCAGACTATCCATCTCGATTCATCTTGCACCAGCGTGCAGACTGATAATGAGTCAGTATATCAACATACTGGTGATTGTGAACAAAGGCTACATTTGTCTGAAACGATCAGTAATTCATTTAGTGAGAAAATATTTTTTGTGATGTGATCTTGCTACTTTTACCTATGTTCATTTCATGCATATTCAGAGTCAGATTACATCTCTTTTTGAAAACACTTTCGAAAATCCACAGTTCATTTCATTTTATTTCTATTTATTTCAAGCATACAAGGGACTATTCATTTATGTGGAGTGCGCAGCGTATTTCATGAAACATAATCATTCATCTTGTTCAATCAACTTTTAGGGACATTAGCAGCATTCTAGGCATCAAAACATCTTTAGCAACTCTTGGAACAACAATATTTCATTACATCAGATTATCCATAAAAGTATTTCATTATGGAAACATAAGCATTAGCGGACATCACTTATTCAGTGGTTCTTACCATAGCCGACGGTCCATCCCTGCACAAGACAAGGATTAGAATAATTATAACATAACCAACCTTTCTCTCTGTTCGTCTCTGCATCGTTAGCTCTTAACATAATCTTTCTTATTCATGTCATCGATTAGCAGCTATGACTCAAGGCTCAGCTCTGCACCAACACATGTGTAGACCAACAGCTATGACCCAAGGTTCAGCTTTGCACTGATAACACACATGCTAGCAGCTGCGGCTCAGGGTTCATCTCTTCACTAATCGACACCTATCCATATGATGATCTATGGGTCATTCCTCATATTAGCCGCTATGACTTTTGGGTTCATCTCGTCTCTAGTGGACAATCTCTCTTTATACACCAGGAGGTCTCTTTTACCTTATGGCATTACTCTATCCCCCTAGGCTAATCGGCTGCAGTGCCCCAGAACTGGTCGTAAGGATCTTTACTTATGCACAAGTGGTCCAGGACCAATGCATGTATACAATTCTATCCGATAAACTCTACTATGCACAGACGGACAACATTCATATTCCATATGTTCTCTTCTTTTAATATGACTGAGCCAGTAGCATCTCTTTTAACAGCACAATGTGCCTTCTCTATACATCTCTGTCGTTATAGCAACAATCGAGAGACAATGAACAATCTTTATTTAAGCAAGTACGATAACAACAAGCATGAACTCTACTCTTGATAGCTTACTATTCAGGGACATATGAACATTCTTTTTCTCTTCTTATTAAGCATGGCAATAGTTCATTCATTTGAGGCAACATCTCTACTTTTAGCATATAATCATCTCATTTGATTTAACATGGCAACATTCTATAGATCAAGGCAACATTCATTTCTTAGCAAGGCATCATATCGTTTCTTATTAGCAGGCAACAACTCTTCTTCTTATCATACAGGTTAACTCTTTTCTTGTTCTAGCATAGCAACATATGAATTCTCTTATAAGCATACTCAACGATTTACCATCTTGTTATTAACAAAAGCATTCAATCAAAACTCATATTCTTATTGGGCGTAAGAGAATCATAAAATGAATCTTTGTCCACTCACCCAGATCAATTGTCTTCTGTTACAGAGTCAGCAATTCGATCTCTCTGTTTATCTAGTACCTTCACGGAGCGGGGCACTACAATCGTCACCCGTGAGGTTAGGGAATTAGTACACTTGGAAATGCACTAGTGAGTGGGATGAACCCACTCGTCTAAATCGTCTCTGATTGTTAAGGTAGGCATGCGTTGGAGCTTTCTTTCTATTTAGAACTAAATAAATTTGGTTCATATTGATAGCCTTCTTTTGAACAGTAAAAATATAGCAGTTTATCACAATTCTTACCATGGTCGTGCTTGTCCCTGCATAAAAATAGAGGTAATACTTACTACCTGCATAAGACAATAGGTGAGCATGCTACTATCTTATATGTGGTCATTGGTGTTACACACCACGAAGGACATTTATATGGCATTGCGATGCGCCCTGTCAGCCTGAGTTGCAAGTCCTAATAGAGGTCCCATAATGCCTTGCGTCGAAGCACAAATTTATTTTTCCCTAGGTCGATTCGGTACCAGTACCCCGGATACAATTTCGAGAAAAGTTAAACTTGTGCACAAGTCATCCATGATCATGCCAATGCGTGAATAATTTAAACATATAAAACAGATTGCATAGCATGGACAGTATTGAAGATCACTATCATTTTTCCCCAACTCATGCAACGAATCATTTTTTCCAAAATAATACTTTCGATTTAGCATCCCGTAGGCACCAAATTCCTCGAGGCACCATATGCCGCAACCGACATTTCATTATATTTTTGCAGATCATGAAATAATCTCTCTCTTTTCTAGAACCTTAACTTTTCTCTTTCTGGTGTGAAACTTATATTTTCAGAGTAAATTACTTTAAATCGATATAGTTATCCTGAGTCTTGATCTTAGTGATTTGACATGCATTTAACATGACATCGTCAATTTGAATAAGTTCGAGGCAAAAGAATTTTGTTTGTGGGAAAAAGTAGGAAGGAAGGTGCCGAACCACCCACCAAGTATTTGATCGTGCCGAAAGTCGAAGTACTTCGCAACATTCACGCTTCAGTTACGCGAGCTCCTGCAATGGCACCAATATTTTATCAGAATCCCTTCTTTAATCCTTCATTTTAAAATTCGTAGAATGAATATAAAAATCGACGTGAAAACACATTCATCAAAACCTAGCAGCAAAACTCAAAAAAACCATACAACAGCCCAGTCCCGTCAAAAGGACTCTTATATAGAGCTCACTCGCTGAGACACAGCCTGCTGTATCTAGGACTTATTCTAACAGAAGCCGTTCTATTAGTTGGATCGATTCTCGTAACATTCGTCCAAATCGATTTATTCGATGCCATAAAGTGTTATCGTAAGCCAAGCTCAACGATCGAGTCAGACTAGCCATCTAAGCTTTCGATCGAGTCTAACTCGCCGTAAGCATGTTATATAGTTCGCCGCCTATCGAAATAGGGTACTACAAAAGTGAGTTTGGATTTTAATTATCCCTTAAAGATGGAATCGACTGCTCATGACAGAAATGTCAGATTGTTATCTAAAGTCGATTAGCTATATCAACATTGAATACTGTGTATCAAGTTAAAAAATGGATAGTTGCTCAAAAGTTCGTACCTAGCAAGCCGAAGGTATGAAATTACAACTCTTTCATATTTCCTTCCCTCTTTTTTTGGTTACTGATGTATATATATTTTTTCTTTGTCAGGTTCGACTTCTTGTCAGGTATTCCTTCCTGGAGCGGAAGAAACTTTCCAAGCCTCCTCTTCGACAACTTCTGCTGAAGATGACGAGATGGCCCAGAAAGTCGTCAAAGCTTTCTACTCTGTGCTGAAAGTGAAGCTTTCTGGAGTCTTGAATCGGAATGCTGCCTTTGGTCCTGTAAAGGCTGTTGTCGAATGCCAAGTGGCGGCCCTCGAGAGCATTGCCGGCTATGAAGAGCGGGCCAATACTCTGAGGAAAGTTCTGAATGACCTGGAGGGTCAGGTGGCCAGGTTCCGGGATACTAAGCAGCGGAGCCCGACGTTGCTATTCCGTGCAGAGGACGAGGATTTGATGACGGCTCTTATGGAGGAGAAGGCCACTTTCCAGGAGAGGAAGGATGCCCTTATTCGAGAGATCGGCAAATTGGTTAACCAGTATGGTCAGGTCAACGCTGTAAGTGAGGCACGTGCCGCCTCGAAGAACAAACTGGCTGCACAGATCACCGAGAGGTATAATCATATTGCACAGATCCAGAACGAGATCGTCCAACTGGAAGCCGACTTAAGGGCGGCAACATCTGAACAGAAGGATTATTTGGCTCAGGCTGCCAAGACCGTCACCACTTCTGCCCATTTAGAAGAACAGTTGGCGAAGTTGGAGGGAAAGCATCTGAGTCTGATCCTTTTTGAAGATGAAGCTGTTCGCCAAGAAGAGGTGCGTCGTCAAGCTAGCGCGAAGTCGGAAGCTAAAATTGCGTCTCTAAGGGACAACATCAATCGCCTATGTATTCCTTAGATTCTCTGTAACTCTTTTTTTTCTTCCAGCCGTTTCGACTCTTGTACCTTTTTCTCGTCTCTTGATAGACGTAAAGAATAAAGAATCTTTTTAAAGTGAATATAGTTTTTGTGAAATATCAGAACTAGAGGTAATGTGGATGTAGCAAGGATATTTCTGGTGGGTATTCCGCTGGAGAATTTGGATGTGGACCTATTATCAATTTTATATTCAATTTTTTTTTTGAATATAGATAATAAGTTGAACGAAGCTGCTAGTAGAGGTACTATGGACGTAAGAGCAGAGGATGTTCTATATCTGACCAGAGGTAATATGGACGTGAAAAGATATATAACGTTAGGTGGGAGTGGATAATTCAGAGGTAGTATGGACGTGATTATCCTTGATGAATGCTTTGCTCAGAGGTTATATGGACATGGCGAAACATTTCTTAATCATTCTACTGGGGAAATAATTATCGGAAAACAATTCAGAGGTAATAGGGACGTGAGTTGTTTTCGTCAAACCGAGTTTGGACGGAGTCAAAAACGGGAATGATTCCACTGGGAAAATATTTTAGAGGACCTATTATCCAAGGCGTATTCAAGACTCCTGAAATATGGATAATAGTTAGATAATTTTTTTGAACCATATAAATATCGTACTGTACATTTACATGACTGAATATATGAATATTATGTAAAAGCTACACATAGTGTCTCTTCAGGAACTTGCCGTTGATAGGCATCATGAGCAAGTCACCATCAGGTTTGGTTAGTCGGTACGCACCGTTAGAATACACTGATTCTATGATGAAAGGACCTTCCCATTTAGGCTAGAATTTTTCTTTTGTTTTGTGTGTCATGACCATTGGTCTTCTCACTGCTAAGACTAGATCGCTGACTTAGAAGATTCTTTCTTTCACCTTTTTATTGAAGGCTCTGGAAAGGCGTGCTTGGTATAGCTCAATACACTGGTGAGCTAACAAGCGTTTTTCGTCTAGCGCTTCGAGCTCTTGGAGTCGCAGACGGTAGCTTTCTTTGGTAGTCAACTCGCTGGCTAAGGCTACTCGAAGAGAAGGAATCTGGATTTCTAGAGGAAGAACTACTTCGCTCCCATAAACCAGAAAGAATGGCATGTGCCTATTGGAGTCCGGACCGTTGTACGATAGGCCCATAGACATTTGCCGAGCTTCTCATTCCAATCGGCTTGTTTGAAGACACGAACTTTTTGAGAAGTTTTATGATAGTTTTATTGAAGGCTTCTGCTAGCCCATTAGCCGCTGGATTGTAGGCAGTAGAGGCTACGTTCTGGATTCAGTTCCTATCGCAGAACCGATAGAATGCATGGCTTGTGAATTGTGGACCATTATCATGGATGATCCTGCGAGGAAGGCCAAAGTGGTAGATAACGTGATATTTGATGAACTGATCACGTTTGATGTCTTCACTTTGGTGAGCGGTATAGCTTTCGCCTATTTGAAAAAGTAATCGGTTATGGCTAGGATGAACCGATGTCCTCTGGAAGACGGCGGGCTGATTGGTCCTATGACGTCCATGCCCCAGGCTTCAAATGGCCAAGATGTTGCTGTCGGATGTAGGAACTCCGAAGGTTGATGAATGAAATCGGCGTAGAACTGACAGGCTCTACACTTTTTTGCATATGTAACAGCATCTGCTATCATTGTAGGCCAATAATAACCCATTCGTTTGAGGCGATCTTATAATTTGTGGCCTGGTTGATGTGCACCACACACTCCATCGTGAGCCTCCCGAAGTACATATTTGGCTTCTGTGTCTAATAGATATCGTAACAGTAGCCCGTCATAAGAGCGTCGGTACAGCATCTTGGTGGCTATATCGTAGTAAAATCTGAGGGATCGCCTTTGGATAGACACTGCTTCCTTCGGGTCCTCGGGAAGGATTCTATAGACGGCGTAGTCTATAAAGGGAAATCTCCAGTCTTTAATATCAACGTTTATTTCCGTTGTGTAGCTGTGATGAATATGCAAGGCATTTTTCATACAAAATAGTTCTTGACCAGACACTGTGATCGACTGCTGAGTATTGGTAGGAACGGTCAAGGAAGCAGTGAGATCGGCTAGAGCATCTGCTTCTATATTATGTAGGCGAGGCACGTGCTCGATGAAGAATCCAGCAAACGTAGACGCCAACTTGATTGTTCCTCTGTGATAAGGGATGAGATCTTCGTGATGAACTTCATAATCCCCTCGGACCTGACTAACTATTAGCTTGGAATCGCCGTAAGCTTGTAGATAGTCAACTCCCAGTTATTTTGCCAGTTGCAGACCGACTAATAGGCTATTATATTCGGCCACGTTGTTGGTGCATGGTTCCATGAGAGAATATGTACGATGAATAACCAGATGATCAGGTGACACGAGCACGATGCCAACTCTGGCCACAATATTTTCTTCAGGTCCTATTCTTGATGTACCGTCAAAGAATATTTGCCAAATAGGGATTTCTTCAGTTACAGTGTTAGACTCCACTACTTCATAGGGGATTTCGTCGTAGAGTTTGGAAGATTCTGGCATCGGATGAGCTGCTAAAAAATTAGCTAATGCTTGGCCTTTTACTGCCTTCTGAGGAACGAAGAGCATATCGTATGGAGTCAACAGCATTGCCCATGTAGCTAAATGGAAATTGAGAGAGCCCGATTTAGTCATGAGTATTCTGAGAGGGTTGACTTTAGATATAATGTGGATAGTCTGCCCAAACACATAGTGGCGTGTCTTCTGGATGGCAATACCAGTGCAAGGTATTCCTTCTCTACTAGTGTGTATCTGTGTTCGGCACCTACCATTGTGCGGCTGAGGTAGTAGATTGCCTATTTATGGCTGCCTTCATTCTTCTGAGCTAATAGGGCACCAAAAAAATGGTCCATAGCGTGGACATATAGTAAGAAAGGCTTCCCTATTATTGGAGCTACCAATATGGAGGGGCTTGTGAGATACGCCTTGATGTTGTCGAATGCGCGTTGACATTGTTCAGTCTAGACGAACGCCTTTCTTCATGAGATGAGTGAATGGCTGACATCTTCCAGAAAGGTTCAAAATGAATCGTCTGATGTAGGCTAGCCTTCCTTGTAGTCCGCGTAGCTCTTTAAGGTTTCTTGGAGGATGCATATCGAAGATAGCCTTTACTTTCTCCGGGTCAAGATGTATACCCTTTGAAGTGATGACGAAACCAAGAAACTTGCCGTTGGAGACTCCCAGAAAAGACTTGGTTGGATTCATCTTGAGTTGGTGTACACTCATTAGTTTGAACACCGTTCTCAAGTCTTGGAGGTGGTTGCCCTTGAGACGACTTTTAACTGCGATATCGTCTATGTAGCACTCTACAATTTTGTATAAATGATCGCAAAAAATTGTGTTCAAGGCTCGTTTGTATGTCTCCCCTGCATTTTTCAATCCGAAGGGCATCATCGTATAGCAGTATACCCCCAACGGTGTTCGAAAAGATGTGTTCTTCTCGTCATCGGGGAATATCTTGATCTGGTTGTAGCCTGAGAACCCATCCATGAAGGACATTCGCTCGAAGCCGTAAGTATTCTCGATCATTACGTCGGTGATCGGTAGAGGAAACTCGTCCTTCGGGCATGCAGAGTTCAAATCACGGTAATCGATACAGACTCGAACTTTACCGTTCTTTTTCATGATAGGAACGATGTTGGCAACCCAGTCAGGGTGTTGTTTTTCGTGAATGAATCCACTGGTAATGAGCTTCTTGATTTCATTCTCGATGGCCTCCATAACATCTGGTCGGAATCGTCGTTGTTGTTGCTTCACTGGCTTAGCTTTAGACGAAATATTCAGGCGGTACATGGCGACTTTAGGGTCCAAGCCTGGCATATCTTTATAGCTCCATGCAAAGACGTCAATGTTTTCTCTTATAAGCTGTATAAGAGATTGGCGTTCATCGCCAGATAGACTTTTGCTGATGAAGATTGGTTTAAAAGATGATTCATCTCCTAAATTGACTTGAATGACTTCGTCTTCGGTAGGTGATTCACGTTGTTCGAAGCACAACTCCCACCTAGTATCCATCTTTTGAGCCCATTGTTCAAGCTCGATTGATTGGACATCGTCCGTAATTTGGTCAACAAAAACTATGTTGACGGACAGAGTTGCTTTGAACATGTCGCCAATGTTAGAGTCTGAGTCCCAGAGGAAGAATCAGAAGAATGAGAACAACGATCTGCTTCATCATCTAATCTTTCGGGAGTTGTTGGAGAAGTAACATAACCCAAACCAACATCGTTTCGTTGATAGTAGTTCTCGGGTTTGCCGAAAGGAGCAAAGTGTCGTATTGGCAACCGTCGTCCCCGGCCGTAATTTAGCCCCTGGTCGCTTTTGATGTCATATCCCATATTCTGGATGATATTCTTGGCCTGCCAACTATATCGGAAAAGTTGCATTTTCCCAGAGTCATAGTCAGCTTCTGTGTTGTGCTTGGGAGAAGTAGAGTCTGGGACAAACTTTCTCTCGCCAATTATACGACCGAAGATGATTAGTTCTTAATCCTTCTTTCTGGCTGGAACGATGAAGTAGTATCTTCTGGGTAAACTTTTTTCCACAGGTGAGGCGTCGTGACCGGCATACAGAGGTGTGGTCCTATACCATGCTGTAGAGCGTATATCGTATCTATGTAGTGGTTTACAGATTGATAGACATCGGAGTAATTCAAAGATAAACCTTTACTAAGAAAATACGCAAGTTCCTCTTCATGGATAACATCTGCTGAAGGTACATTATTATGAGTATTGATATACTTATTGAGAGGATCATCATCTGGAAGATGAGCCACAGTCTTGGCCAAGTTCACCACGTAGGGTAATTCTTCAGGATTGGGAGGACGGACTTCAGCAGGTTCCTCCTGAGGTTTAACCTTGTCAAGGTTCTTACGGAGAGTGATGGTCAATGGTTTGACCTTGTCAGGGTTCTTCTTTCTTATCCAGATTGTGAGAGGCTTCGGAGTACTTTTTGGAGTAGTACGTCCTTTGACTCGGATAATCAGGGGACCATCATTGGAGGATGAACTTGCTTCAGCTTCATTGTCAGCTTCGTTGTCGTCATCCTTAGGGGGCGAGATTGGTAAAGTACCGAATCTCCATAGTAGGCTTTGATGCCCTTAAAAGGATCGACATCGGCAAACTCCGTCTTCACGACACCGCGTTATTGAGTACTTGAAGCACTGGTGAAGTATGGAAAGAACGATCATGTTCTAGTATATCCATGGACGTCCCAATAAGATGTTGTAGGATACATTGGCAACGATCACATAGCAGAAACCTCCGTTCGGAGATCACCTATCTGGCACTTGAGACAGATCTTGTCCAGCGGTGGCTTCGACCAGCATTGAAAGCCATCATAGTTGTATTTGTTGCAGATAGCTTGTGCAGAGAGATACCCAAAATTTGAAGCAAACTTCTAGAAATGATGCTGAGGGAGGATCCTGGATCGATGTGCATGCGGTCTACCTTGATCGCCCTGATATACCCTCTATAGTACAGGGTCTATCATGACGATTGTTTTGAATAGCATGTCCTACTGTGAAAAGGTGATGTTGGCACCACTTCCATAGTACTGTGGCAGTGAGGACAGAAGACAGGGTCTTCAGCGGGGGCTTTGACTTCAGTGAAATAAGATTCGACTTGTAGTAATGCCTCACTTAGCCTTCCGCGTTTCTTTGGAGAGTCACAACAGATCGAACAGAGACAACCTGGCAGGTGTATTGGCAAGCTGTGCCCGTATGTCAAAGTTGTAGGGCCGATCCATTCCTTCGGGAGTTGGGGCCTTCAGAGATTGTCAAACCGTGTCTCCTTCTGCTTGGCTTTGTCGGTAGTTGAAGGCTTAGACGGGTCGGCTTCTGAACTTGTGGGGGTAGCAGGAGCTTGAGAAGGTACTGCTTCATCTTGTGCGGGATCGTACGTCCGAAGATAAGTCTTCCCCGTTCGCGTATCGCCAGATAGAACCTCGTAGATGGAAGAAGAACCAAATGGCATAGCTTGTATTTCTTGTCCCGTTTTGCTTTGGAAGGTACCACCCCCTGCGTTACTTCTTGCACAAGGTCCGGATGGACCCAATGATCTCACCACGTTCAGTTGTGAGTGGCACCAAGGATGAGTTGCGAGCTGGCGTAGTTAACGACTTCCGTTATGACCTTGTCTTCAGCTTCGAGGTTGATCACATGGCTGTCGATAATGTAGGAGCGTAAAAAGTGCTTCAAAGCAAGAGTCATCCCATTCATAAGTGATTGGTTTTCTACACCAAGCAAGAGCGGATAATCTCTTTTACGCCCAAGACTAGGCTAATCAATTTACGCCTAAGCAGGCAGATCATTTTACGCTTGGGTCCACACCGGTGGTTTTACGCCAAGGACAGAGCAGCCTCTTTTACGCTGGACAAAGCTGTCAAATCTCTCATTTAATGCAAACTTGACATGAAGATATTAATGATGGCATTTACCACAGAATTCAATGGGATTTGTCTTTTGCAAAGACCATTGTTGTCGTTTATGGAGGATCGAGACTTTTACGCTCACTATATGGTTTCTTTTACGCACGGAGTTTTACATGAGTCCTTACGCTCATAAAACAATGTATGCGTAAAGTCTATTTGAGCCATTTTACGCTCAAGGTTATTCAATAACCACTTACGCTGGAAACTTATGACAGAGCTATTTTACGCTCATCTTACTGCTTTACGCCCAGATGATGTTGGAGCTATTTTTACGCCCTATTCTTTCTGGCCAGTATGGAACATGGTTTGCCTACATGGCCTTCATGCCATATATTTCGAAGAACGTGTGTACATGTATCATGTTCTCACTGAAATGATGGAACGTGTGTCAACGTATGCAAAGGATGACTCTGATCATGGGTGGCAGTTGTTAGCGTAAAGACAGATTTTGATGTTTTTACGCACAGAAGCCCCAGTCTATAAATAGACTTATTTTTCTCAAAGGGACGAACAGAGAGAACATGAGAGAATACAGAGATCAAGACTTCGAGATTTTGATCCTCCGGAGCATTCTTCTTCAACTTTTCTTTCAGAACAGAGTGAAGCAAAGCAGGAAAGCATTCAGCCTCGCCATCAGTGCCCAAGTGAGTCGATACCTTTCTGGTGACTTAGTTCTTCCAAGTTGTTTTACTTCAAGCAGTGATCTTCATCATCATCATATGGTCCAAGGAAGACAAAGTGATCATTTACGAATCAGACTTCCATAGCAATACTTTCCCAGAATCAAATTTGTACCTTGTACTTTTCTCGTTTATTTTTCAAAATCCAACCTTTTGTTTGGCAATTTTGTTAAGTGAAACAAAATGGCGACCCTGCTGGGGACTATTTTTCTCCTACGAGAGGAAGTGATTGCTCATATGATGATATTTCGGTCGGTTCGACCAAGAGACTCTGGTTGTGCACTTCGACCACTGCCTATGAAGAAATGCTCCGAACTGGGGGGGTTCTCGCACTCCATGTTCAAAAGTCTTGCAAAGCACAAAAAGTTTGGATTCCCAAATCCAAATGGTTTCTGATCTCTCTGTTGCTTCTGATGACAAGGGAATTCTTCCCACTCCTGTCGTAGGGGCTCCCATTCGTAACGAGGCAGTCCTTACTTCAGAGTTGCACTCAAAGTGTGATGATTTATCTTCCGTTTGTAATGGTGAAGATAATCAGCTTTCACGCCCACTGCGTAAGAATTAAGTTTTACGCTCAGTGGGTAGAACCACATTTTACGTTCAAGGCATAAGAATGAGTCTCCCATTTGTAATGTGGCAGAATTCTAATGTTTCTGAGTGTAAGAATCAGTCTCCCGCGTGACGTGGTAGCCCACAAAATTATGCTCCTCGTGTAAAACAAAATCCCGTCCGTGACGTGGTAGATAATCAATTTTTACGTTTACGCGTAAAGGTAAGTCTCCTGTCTGTGACAGTGTAGATAAAATTCACAACAATGTTTGCACATCTAATGTGAATGTACCTAACGCATACAGCGTAAAAATGTTGTTGGTAAAAACTTCTGTCTTACACCAACAACCTTCTTATATGCTTTACGCAAGTACCAAACTTGCAAATCACGCGCCATGAAAATGGAGTCCTTCGTGCTAAATCTCAAGATTTACGCACACAACTCCAAACGCGTAAAAATGTACAGTTCGGTTCTGCGAATGAAGCCAGTAATCTTCTTATACACAAGGACTAAACATTTTTTCTACCCCAATATAAAAAGAAGAATATTCCCTCCACTCCTTCTGACTTACGTGAATTGCTAATACAAAAGCGTAAGAATTTACAATCTCCGGCGATGCTCCCCCAAGAAAGACATCAATGTGGATATCATCAGGTTGTGATCAATTGTTGTTGTTCAGCTTCAAAACGGTCAATTTTTGATCGACTGAATTTCTCACTTCAACATCAAGCTGAAGACCAAGAAGATGAGTTGTCATATGCATCAGTCAACATGGCATCTCATACTAACAGAGGACGACGACCGGACGGAACATGTCCCAAACTCCAGGTCAACAACAGTTCAACAGACTTCTTGATTCCTTTGAAGGAGTATATCAGAATACTCGAGCAAGAAGACAAAGACAATTGCAGATTTCTGATTCAGAAGCGGGGGTACTCAATCTTTTGAGTCTGATACCGATAGTGTGGATTCATACTTCTATACTAATCCCTCTATATCTTCAAGAGAGGTTGAATCCTATGCTGTTGAGAACCAGAGACGTCATCTGCTAATACGGAACAACGTTCACTGCCGTGGAGCATCATTGAAAGACATGCTCAACATGGTGCAAAGTATGCATCAGATAATTTGAATCAGCAAACTGCTCAACCCACAGTAAAACTCCGTACCAGTAGCAGCACAAACTCAAGATAGTCAAGGGGCTATACCTTCGAATATTCAAGAACCTGCTGTTAATCAAAATTCTGCATCTCCAGATCCCATCATTCCAGAAGAGGTACCACCTCCAGTGGGGGTTACGGTACATCCAACGACTATCAATCAAATGTGCTTCCTCAAACAGTGAAGCCATTCAAGCAGTGCGTGAACTCAAAGCACAGTTTGAAGTTTTGAGGCACAAAGATCAGCTCCAGAGGTTAGGGATTAGCAACCTTATCCTCCCATTGGAATGATGTACCCTTCCCACCGAGTTCAAGCCACAATCCATGGTTTATTCGATGGAAAAGCATCTCCTAGTCAATATATCAATTACTTTGATATTATGACTGTACACTTGCAGAAAAATGATGCTCTTCTCACTCGAGTGTTCATCGGGTGTCTGACGGGTTCAGCTTACGACTGGTATCGCAGCTTACCTGATAACTCTATTTCGTCTTTTGACGAATTCAACGCAATGTTTCTCTCCCGCTTCTATGAAGGAGGTATGGACATGAACATGTCCTCCTTGATAGAAATCAAACAAAGGAGGAGAAAGAAGATACTCGGACGTTCATTGAACATTTCCGACAGGCTACTCTAAAGATGCCTCCTGGTATGCCAGATTCAGCGTTGATCGATACATGCAAGATGAATCTGCGACCGTCCATTGCTGTCTTCACAGGTTCCCAATTCACAGATTGGGCTTCATTTATCATAGCAGCAGTTTCTGCCGAGACCAATGGTAGGTTGGCTCGGGAACATGGGATGATTTTCGCTTCAGAAGATAAAGGAAAGAAAAGTAATCCTGGTAATAATCCTGGCAATCGTAACGTGAAAGGAAAAGATACTCTTATGGTCAATCTCTCCAAGAACAAAATGACGCCAAATAATCAGGAATCTTGCAGGCCAAAGGAAGAATACTCTTTTGACGAAAGTGATATCCCAGAGATATTTCAGTGTCTGGTGAAAAGTGGCAAACTTCAGATTCCAGAGCCAAAAAGGCCTAATAAGGTGAATCTGACTGACAATCCCAAATATTGTATCTATCATAGATACATTAATCATCCTACCAGTGCTTGCTATGTCTTGAAAAAGAAGATCCAAGACCTGATAAATGGTGGCGCTATCGCTTTAACCAATGATGACCATAAGGTTACAACCAACATGGTCTCTTTTCAGTTCGGAGATTTTCCTCCACAGCAAGTCCCAGATGGAATTATCCCAATTCCGAAGGCGACGATGAAGATCGTAAATATCCCGCCCGCCAGGTGAGAAAATACAGGATTGTTGTCGCTCACATTGAAGAATGGTAAAATCATGTGGGTACATCCTGACTTAATACCTGAGTTGGAAAATGAAGGTAAAACTTTAAAATCCAAGAAAGGTAAGAAAGTCAAAACCTGCAACATGATTTCTCATGTTATTCCAGATCCTGATGACTTAGATCATCTATGGGATGGCTTTCCTCTAGAAGATAGACTGAAAGGACTAAACATTTGTCCTCCAAGTCTAGCTCCTCCTACCAAGCTCAAGCTTACTCATCAGCAGTGGCTAGCCATGAATAGTGTTCCTTTATACCGGGCACAACAAGTTTTTGCTGCTTATGAAAAAGCTCCAACAGGGATTTCTCCTCGTATCCCGAATCCTCCTCCTCCCTTAACTACAGAGACGTCTATGCTTCATTCTCCTGTAGTTGCAGAGGTTTCTTCTTTCTGTGCTGAAACACCTGTCCAAAGTTCACTGCCTATCCACTTGTATAGTCAGCAATCTGTCCTTCTCATGAGAAAGATGGGCTACGACTTTCAAAAGGCAGAAGGTTTGAATTATGATAAAAGAATACGTCTTCCTTTACAAATTCAAAATCAGAATTCCACTGCTGGATTGGGTTCTGAAGTGCCTTGTAACAACCCTCACAAAAAGAAGGCTAAGGGAAGAAAGACTAAGTCCTGTAATATGGTACTTCCTTCTCCCGAGTCTGAAGAAGAAACTTTTGCTGGTACAAGATCTGGGAAAGAGTACCACAAAGATTATGAGGGATCCTCCAAAGAAGCGGAAGATATTGTGGAAACTCTACCAGTTCAATCTTCTCCTGTTCCTATTAAACCGTTTGTGGTTGAAAAGGGGAAACAGAAGGCAGTACGCTTTGATATCCCATTGAAGCCTGCTTCCAATCAGGGGGTGGTGATGAAGCCTTACAAATTTGACATTCTAGCTCAGTTAGCCAATACTCCGGCTAGGCTTTCTATATTTGAACTGCTTCGCCTTTCCAGAGAAAGCAGAGAGACTTTGAGTGAAGCTTTACTTCAAGCAGATTCATGCTTGGCACAACTCAAGACTCCTGATAATATACCAGTGTCATGTCCGCAATGCCATAGTGTGATGGAAGCAATTCCCAATATCACCTTTACACAAGAGGATATGCTATTGAAACACAATAAGCATGATAGGCCTCGTGTTACACTGGATATATCGGATCCACTGAAATCAACAGGATTTACATCGATCCTGGGTCTTCAATTAGTATAATTGTCACGCCCCAGAACCAGAATACTGGAGAGCGGGGGCAGACATAGCCAGCTACGTATATTGAAGTGCAACCCACCTCGCTATACGGTCATGGATGTCTAGATACATGAGGGTTTACTACAAGCCAACAGTCTCCTATGGTCATGAACAAGCCTAATGTCTCAATCACAAGCAAGTAAGTAAATATTACAAGATGTATGATCATTAAATATACAATAATAAGGCGTCCCAAATATTACATATTCAGCTGATCATGAAGCTAGTCGTTACAAAATGTTAGGACTAGCAAGAGTTTAGTCATATATGATCAACCCTAGGATCTGTTAATCATGTTACAGCCCGTAGGCAGACAGTAAGTAAAGTGCAATCGAGCTAAACAGGTGCTTGTCGGCTAAACGCCTCAAAAGAATATTTTTACAATAGAGCGGAAGAGCCAAAAATAACCCACTCGTTGCCAGGGTTCCGTCTAGTGGCCACCATCTGGCTGGGAAGTCGGTAGATCCTCTGGAGTTGCTCCAAAATCTGGCCACACAAAACCAGCTGGGTCAGACCCCAGAAAGAGCAAGTGCTACAAAGGAGGCTTCACTTAAGAACTAAAACCAGCAATCAGCACAGGAATATAAATATAAATAAAATAAGGACAGGAATAAAAGGAAACATATTAGGATGATATATGACGAGATAACCATGGAACTATTCAGATAGCCAGGTTACAACCCGTAAACCAAACAAGGACCGGGGTTATAACCCTTCGTCTGAACGGAGCTTGGTTTCTCACCATTTATCGGTAAAATAAATACAAGCATTCTGGTCATTCAATAGTCTGGAACAGGGTCAGGGCAAGACTAGACTGGTTAGGCTCCATCCAATCACTTCACGGCCAAGCAAGAATTACAGCTTGATACTTTAACTAACTAGGGTTGTCACAAGCCTAATTACTAACAAGATGCAGTGAGATTATTCCACAGTCACAAGCCCTGCAGACCATCCAGGTTACCCAGGTCGAGAGATTAGGGTTGAATTCAGGTGGGTACATCGTCCAGGAAACGCATGTACCCTTAAGCAGTTTGAAGGGTGCAACACATGACAGTGTGCTGGAAATGTGCCCTACTCGGCGGCAGGCTACAGATCCCAAGCGCGCCCAGGTAACGGGATTGCCTGTAGCTGGGAAATCTCTTCATGACTAATGTATTAATCTAGTTGTTAACCTTAGTTCATTTTAGTAGGTACTCCTGACCATGGTACTCAGGAGTCCCCTCCTAGACATGATGCAAGACAGGACGGGAAATTTGTACAAGCACAATCGCCCACGGTGTCCAGGATTAATTATACAGGTCATGTTATGTCAGGTAGCCGTCGCAACAGCTATTTGAGATAATCATGTCAGGTTATCATGCCAAGTGTACTTGTCAGGAGTGCGCCACGACGGGCCACTATCAGGTCATGTCAGGTCATTATATCAGGAGTGCACCACTACGGGTCACTATCGTGTCATGCTCAGGTATCATTTCCAAACATATTAAACAAATCCATGATTATCAAGTTCATGACAAAAGGCGTAAGGATATAAAATGGACGTTAAATATCTAATAAAATATCAATATACAGGGCTATAGAAGATCAAGGGTAATCAGGCTACGCTCAAGCCAGGCTACGCTCAGGCTAGCGTACGCTCAGGTCTGCGTACCAAAGGATCCATATACTTCCAATGGGAAGCATATGCAAGGGTCAGCGTACACAAGGGCACGCTCATGCTACAGGTCAGCGTACGCTCAAGCTAGCGTATGCTCAAGACTGCGTACGCTCGAGCTAGCGTACGAAAGGAGCCAGCGTACGCCTTGCTCGCTTAAGCTAGCGTACCAAGGCACGCGTACGCTCAAGACACGCTGCTAACAGGCAGCGTATCAAGGTGAGCGTACGCTCACTAAAGAGCAGCGTACGAAGGCTAGCGTACGCTCGCTAAAGAGCAGCGTACGAAGGCTAGCGTACGCTCGCTAAACAGCAGCGTACACAAGGCTAGCGTACGCTCGCTAAACAACAGCGTACGAAGGCTAGCGTACGCTCGCTAAATAGCAGCGTACGAAGGCTAGCGTACGCTCGCTAAACAGCAGCGTACAGCTCAGTGGCGTAAGCTAAAAAGCTAGCTCACTATTCACTGTCTTCTCCAAATGCCAAGAACAGCAAGAACTCTAAAGTTGAATCTAAGCTTCAATTGTCCAAATCTTGGTCAAAACAAGTCCGAATCCAACTTTCCAAAGGTCAGAATTGGGTAGAATGAAATTCTCTAAAACATGGAACCATCCAAACCTGAAAACAAGGTAGTTTAATAGATCAAAACCACCAAAAATCCGAAAATAGCAGAACTCTAGATCTACAAGAATTAAAGCCTCAAAATGGAAAATGACAAGTTCTAATGTGGTTTAGAATCATGAGAAGAAGCTAATGAAACCATCAAAAGGAGTCCTCTTGTGGAAGCAAGTTGCACTTGCCTATGGTGTTCTTGGTTGGTGGAGAAGAGTAATGGTGGGGGAAGGAGAAGTAAATGAGAATTATGGAGGAGAGAGAAGGTTGGTAGGGATAATAAAGAGGGGGGTTGTGGTGGAAATGAAGGAGAAGCATAGGCTAAGGTGTTCCACCCTTGGCCTATGATGAACCAAGCATTGGGCCGGCCGAACCAAGCCAACCCAAACCGAGAGTAAACAAGCCAAGCCAAACCAAGGAGATATGCAAATACAAGATAAAATACGTATACGTATTCCAAATACGTAATATGAACAACAGACATTACAACTCTACCCACCTTAAAAGAATTCCATCCTCGAAATTTAATTAAGAGGCTAGAGGGACA
>JANAVB010028641.1:0-135159 GCA_029216955.1 Iris pallida
CAGTACACCAGGCGTCCTACCAGACAAGACACCTTGCCATTTGCTGTTTAATTATTTTAGTCATCATTTCATACATTTCATTATTTTCTTTATGTAAATAAACTGTGATACATGCATGACCAGTTAGAATTTACTGTTCAGTTTCTTGCTATGTATTTTTTCTACACATTAAACTTAGAGTTAAGGGACCACCCTTTGGGTGTTGCATTCATAGGCCTTGACACGTTTATACCATATTGTTGTGTGTCACATATAGGACTCGGACATGCATGATTGGCTGGCCACCAGTACGTATAGGCCGTGCGTTAGGAAATAACTGCTAATAGAATTGCATGCTAGAAGACTTAGCAGTTATGAGTTGGCATTGGGCGGAAAGAGAAAGAACATTGGAAGTTGACTACCACCCTATCTATCGTAGACTCGCTTGCTACTGAGGAACGATAGGTAGACTATATGCTATAGACTCGCTCGGTACTGAGGAATAGTATATGGTGTTGTGACTCGCTACTGAGGTATTACATTGGTATTGACCGGGTAGTCATGCGACCATGAATTGTTCTTAACTACATTCACTTAGAACGGTTAGGCTACCTTTATCTGTTAGGTACGAGTACTTTTGGTTTGAGTACTTGTATCTGACCGTGGCTTGGAACAATAACTTGTCGCGGATTAGTTCGTCACATCTTGTCCTTGTTTGGTTGTAGGTGTGACTTACTACTTCGATGAGAAGGTATTGAACCTTGTTGGGGTCCGGATACCATATTGGATTCATGGCATGGAAAGATACGTCATCGTGAATTAGTTTACCATCTCCTGTCCTTGTTTGGTTGGGGGATGGTACGCTCGTTCAATAGGTGTGTATTGGACCATGTTATAATTCAATTGACTTATTTATTTGAGCAATATTTATTCAGTTTCTATGGCATGATATTATGTGTTTTGTTACGTCCCTCTGAGGACCTGGTTATCTCTCCAGGTGTGTGCTATTGCCTTTCGCAGGTGTTCTAGCTCTAGCCGTGTTCATCGCCATTTCTTCGAGGATGATTGCATTTGGATCGTCTTCGCTTCGCTCGTCAAATTCATTTCTTTACTCATGTATTTTTCTTTACTTGTTGGTAGTGGATTTGTCTCCGTCCAACATATTGTATCAAGACAATTCATTAACATTATATGATATCTTTTATTATTTTTTTGTGGATGAGATTAGTTATGGTTCTACTGCATTTTACAGCTTACGTATATTTATTATACGGCTGGCATGTCTACGTTCCTAGTCCTACGTATTTTGGGACCGGGACGTTACATGGTCCATGCAGGTCGAGTTATATAGTGGTATTCGAACTAGAGTATCACTACAACCTGCAGTAGGATATAGGATATAGTTTTGAAGGTACTCAATCACACCTAGGAAAACTCTTATCTGATTTCGTCATCTAAAATTCTTGTTGCTTTACTGTCTTCCTTTGAAATAAACTGTCCTCCTTTGATGTT
The DNA here is from genome assembly GCA_029216955.1 of Iris pallida. Lineage (NCBI taxonomy): Eukaryota > Viridiplantae > Streptophyta > Magnoliopsida > Asparagales > Iridaceae > Iris > Iris pallida. Next base: position 1,492 of record JANAVB010028641.1, read on the forward strand.
ATCGATTCATTCTCAGTAATTGCCTTCTTCTTTGATCTGTCTCCAGGATGGTGCAGACACGATCCTATTGCTCCGGCCAGAGGGATACTACTGATAGGTCTGCCACCTCTCGTCCGGATCAGCCCGGTCAGACACCTCCCATGGTACCTTCTCACGTTGGAGTTTCTACCGCATTCGGGGTGCACCTCCGCCTGTACAGAGACCTTCCTCCGTCATTCCTGATTTCTTCCAGCTGCAGACGCCTTCGAGATCGGTTGACGCAGCGCAGAGTTGTTCGTCTTCTTTCAGAGGAGGGTGAAGGCCCAGTAGCAGCGCGCTCATTTTGAGAAGGCATAGAGAATGCCCATCAGCTTGCCCTGACGACGGTGGAGAGAGTCATTTATATTGCCCCAGACAGGCCAGATACAACAGTATAGTCCATAGACACCAGGGATCCAAGAGTTCCAGAAGATGCGTCCACGGGACTTCTGCAACACAAAGGGGATTCTGTATGCGGATGACTGGATAGAGCACATCGAGAAGATCTTTCGGCTGGCGGAGATACCGGCTCGACTGCAGATTGAGGCGGCAGGTAGTCAGATACCGGACCTGGCCCGCACATGGTACTAGATAGACCCGATGGTCGGTACAAAGGGATAGACTTAGGCAGCCTTCAAGAAGCTGTTCAAGGAGAAGTTTTTCCCTGACACAGCTCTTGGTGCCCTAGAGACACAGTTTCAGAGCTTAGTTCAGGGCAGTCAGACTGTCGAGGAGTACGCTGGGGAGTTCTGTCGTCTGAGAAGATTTGTTGAGGGACTCAGTGAGACAGCGAAGGACTGGAGGTTCTGGAAGGGGTTAGTCAAGGATGTCAAGTCCTTGACCAAGAGTGACCGGAGTGCCACTTTTGAGGAGATTCTGGTGGGTGCCCTAGCAGCAGAGGATGATCTTGAGCTGAAGCTCAGAGGGGACGAGACGCTCATAGAGCCAGCAGCAGCAGAGGCCCGGCGAAGAGGCCTTACAGACAGATTCAGCAGCAGCAGCAGAGGCCTGTTCAGCAGCAATTTTAGGGCCAGGGACGTATACTTTACCAACAGGCACCCTAACAGCAGCCCTTAGTTATACTTTCTGCAAGAAGCCGGGTCATGGATGGAATGGCTGCAGGAATAGACTAGGCAAGTATTTACTTTGTGGTTCAGTAGAGCATCAGTGTAGTGAGTGTCCCAAGAATCATACACCATTGACTCAGGCAGCAACATGAGCTAGGGCTCCGACAGGGCAGCAGAAGGACCACCATTGCAGAATCAGCATCAGCAGCAGGCCAGAGAAGGAGGCCATCAGGAACGAGCTTTTGCCATGACAGTTGAGGATGCATAGGCAAGTATGAGGGATACTTGCAGGTTCTGCTCTTCTCGATTCTATTTCCACTTTTGTCTTGTAATAACTATCTTGAAATTTATTCCGACAGTTTTGTCTACCTCCTTGTTCGTCGATAAATTTGATTCTTAGTATTCTGTGTTGATTTGATTTTGATTTTTCTAATATAAGTCGTATGGGCTAGGTCGTCTCAGTTATGGAATTTAGAATTTTCTACAGTCATATTAGCTAGCATAGTGAGGACATATAGTCTGATTTTGGATGTATTTCTCGGGTGTAGGAATTTAAGGTTTTTGCGGCCAAGCATGCGGCAATGTAAAAATTTTAAATACCATGATTCTAGAGGTATGTACCTTAGTTGGGGACTCTATGATTATCGAAGCCTTGCTTACTATTATGACGAAGATTTTGAGTGTCATGATTTTGGACAGACGCATATGATTATAGGATTGTATGATTAGAGACTTTGATTGATTGGGGGTTTGACCTAGAAGAGTACGACCATCTTAATTTCGAGGATAAAATTCTTCTAAGAGGGTAGACATGTAACACCTACTTTTCTAAATGAGGGTAATTTTGAACTTTTGTAATTTTAGTCTTTTAATAATGAGATTTAAATTATGTTATGATTTTTGGCAATTTTTAATTCTTTTAAACTATTTTAATGGGTGATTTGTGATTTTGGTGTTTTGCTAGTGAAACTCTAGATACTACTTGACCTAGAGAGTAACCGTGACCATGGGAACCTAACCATGTGATTAGGGTAATTTATTTCAACATTTTTGCCCAAGGGTATTTTGGTCATTTTGATTTTTAATTATTTATTACATTGGTGTTGTGATTTTGACTTTTGCTAGTTGTGACTTTAGAGACTAGCCTAGAGTTTGACTTTGACTTTGGTGACTTAGTTAGAATGGTGTGGGACCCTAATCTAACTTAAGTTGGTCTTAGTTGACTTGAGTGTGGCTAGGTTTCACGAGAGGATTGGGAGAATTTTGCATTTGGACTTATGGCTAAGGAGTTGAGCTAGCTAGCTAACAATCTTGGCCCAAAGCCCACCATGAGAAACCCTAACCCTAGCTCTCCATTTGGCCAGCCACCACAGCCACTTATGGCCTAATTTCTTCCTATAAAGTCTCTTCATTACTACTTGCCTCTTTTAGAAATCCCCCTTTAGGAAACCCTAATTTCTTCCCCCTTTCATCATTCCTCACCATTTCTCTACCAAATTGCTCCCAATCTTTTGCAAATGGTTCTAAATCTGGAATAGAGGTTGAAGGAGGATAGATTGCAAGGAGGGAGCTCATTTGGACATCGCTTGAGGAAGGAGACTTTGCAATTTGGAGCTTTTTCATTGAGATTGACTCTCAATAGGTAATCCCTTCAAATCACCTACAAATCCTGATTTCTTTCCATAGATGCATCCTTCTAGGTGTCCTCTAGCTGTAGAGTGAGTTTGGTGAAAATTTTATTAATTTGGTGTTCGTATCGGACACCTATTAGTGTGTGTACATAAGTGTTCATAAAATATTTGAATGAAATTTATTTTATTAATTTTGAATTCTGATTGAAGTGATCTGTAGCCCTTCATGTTTTGATCATGAAACCCTAGCACTGAGCACGTTTTGATTCGTGTTCGTATCCAAAGTCGGATACGAGCTGCAGCACGAGACAAGCGTACACGTGCCCTGCTACCACCCTCTGTTTTCTCCCTCATTTTGCCACGTGGACTTGTGGCACTTGGCACGAGGGTGGGGGCAGACACTGTCAGGACCCCCCTCAAGTTTCACGTCATTTCGTGTCGTATCGAGGAGTTCTCGTGCGTGTACGTATTTTATACTGTCTGTGCACTGTTGGATTTTACGACTAATACACCTTTGTATCTCACGACACAACACGATAGGACACGTATTAGGCTATTAGACACGAAGACCTATAATAGACCTAACAATAGACACGAGTACGAGGCTCGAGGGTGGACACACGAGTCCCTATACCCCTCGACACCTCAGCACAACACGTGGTTCACTACCTATGCACTGTTTCACAGATACTTTGATTTCGAGATTTTAACACTATTTGTAAGAGATTTTTGGACACGTGGACACACCTAGGATAGACACATACCTGATAGACACTTTGCATATGTTTGATTTTGGGTTTTCATTGTTGGTATTCGAAATTTGGTTTATGAATGAAGATGTTCACTAATACGATAATGTGAGATGTATGAACCTAATTGGAATGAATGCACCGAGATTTTGGGTTTCAAACGGGTTGCTCGACTTTGGATTGAGTTGCTCAACTGTAAGATTTACTTGGGTTTCATTTGGTGTTGAGTTCGAATCATGTGAACTCCATGTTCACTGATATATTTACTGAACTTAGAAAACATGAGATTGAGTTGTATTTTGAAAACAGAGTTTTAAGGCAAATTAGATTTGGTTTTAGTTGATATTTGGAAATAATGTTGAGTTTGATTTGGTAGATGTGTGTATGTCTTACGGAGATTTCCTTGAGTTTGAGAGATGAGGTTAATGTTGGGTTAGATGTTCAAATTTCTTGAGATAGGATTTTGATACTGAATTTGGGTTTTTGATTTTGGTTTTGAGTTTGATACTCACTTTTCTCGAGTTTGATCGCATGAGACTGTCAAGGTAATCTCAGGATTACCTGAGTTTGCTTCTGGGTTTTGTGGTTTTGGGATTTGGAGTTACTGTAAAAATCTGAGAATCATCTTGTGCATTGACACTCACTATCACTAACCTATTCACTACTCGACACTAACATGCTGCTGTACACTATATGAACCCCCTCTGTTACACTCTTGTTGACACACACCCTATCACTACTGCGACAGCCATCAGTTAACCTATGACACTATTCACACATACACTCTACCACCTAGACCACACACACACACACACACACACACTCTACCACCTACTGTCCACAAACAGACACACACCCTCTACCACCTACTGTCCACAAACACACACACATACACCCTATCACAACTGCCATGTGACACACAATTCACCATGCTCTCACACACCCTTTTCTCTCTATTTATATAATGAATGCATGAATGAATGAAGGTAATGTGTATAGATAGATGGATATATGTAATGCAATGATAATGTAAACTATACATATGTGATATGAATACATGTATGTAATGTAATACATGAATGCATGAATAGTATAATGCATGTAATATAAGAATACATGTAATATAGGTATGTATACATGTATGTATATGTATTTAGGTATGGTATAGACTTGTGTGGTTCATTTTGGCTTGGTAATGTGTTTGACTGCTAGTATAGGCTTGGTTAGGCCTAGAATGACCTGTTAGACTAGGATTGGACCTAGTATGGCTTATTTGATCTAGTATGACTAGTGCAGTTGACTAGAGTTGACCAAAAGTTGACTTTAGTTTAGAATGACCTAGAAATCATATGAATGCATTATAAAGTTCAATATTACCATTCTGGACATGTTGGGACCTGTGTTGCTCTAAATAGGACTCATCTGCTCTGTCTGGACATCTACACTTACCAGATACTCAGGATATCAGGCGAGTACATACTCTGATCATTTCATACTTATTAGGAATTATATTCTTGCTCTAGATTACTTTACTGATGCTGTCACGTTGTTACCACGGATTGGTACTATATGGATCCTTATATTGAGATGTTATCCCCTCGAGAGCATCGGGTACATCATGTAATGTGCGTTTCACTTTCATCATGTACTCCTGTGCTTTCACTATTCATGTATACTCTTATGATTCATGTACTCTCATGTTCACAGAGCCCTCATGTATATACCTACATGTGCACCCATTTATTGGCCCTCATGTGAAATATTGTACAATAACATAACTTGTCTAGATCCTTGTGTATTGATTGGGATAGAGAAGTAGAAGCAGTCATGTGAACAATTCCAAAGTAGTATAATCATTGTACAAACTCTTTAGTGTAATCTATGCAAATTAAATCGTTCACATGTCTATCTTGTACTCTACATCACTAGTCACTGATAGTTCTCTACTTATAGTAGCTATTTACATTATAGTTCTCTTTCTTTTACTATATGTATTTCTTTCAGCGTTTCATGTATTTTACTCTATTGTATGCTTTATATTCTTGTCTTGATATGAATTGTAGAGATTTTGTGCTCGTTCCTGTCCTGACTAGACCTGTTAAAATATTACAGAGGATGACGAGGACCTTTGCCCTACCTATTAGGAGCTACCATAGATGACACCTGCGACTTGGACCTTCAGCAGGATCCATCAGCAATAGATGATGTCACCCCTATAGTTTAGGCTAGTTAACTTAGACTTCTATCTTATTCTGATGTCTTGTCTCATTTGGATACATTTGTTTATATTTGGGATTTTGTTATTATGGATTTTTGTGGAGATGTTATCTTAGACACTTAGACTTCTTCTCCTGTTGTATTTCATTTGGTGATTTTCATTATCTATATATCTTATCGTACTTCTACCGTAGTTGTGATTGAGCTGTACATTTCTGTATTATCCTCCGTTTGGAGTGTATATATTGTACAGGTACCTTATAATTGTTAGATGTATGTGACCTAGGACAGCGTCTACCGCCGATACTGCGGTGTAGGCTGGACGTACCCACTTTTCATGCTCCTACACTGGGTGCGGGTCGTGACACAAATCCTATATGCAGGCTTGTTTGGTACAGTAATGTAACCAATATTATATTCATAGACCTGTATGGGCCACCAAAAAAATATGTAACACTCCAGTCCCAAAATATGTAGGACTAGGTACGTTACATGCCAGCCGTATAATAAATATACGTAAGCTATATATGCAGTATAATTATGGCTAACTAATCTCATCCACAAAATAAAAGAATAAATTATTATAGATTCAAATATGAAATGTCATTGTATAAGTTGTTGAATGGAGACAAATCTACTTCCAAGTACTAAACTTAAAAAAGGAAATAGAAAATAAAGAATACAAACAACAAGGGATGGTCTACGAGTATGTCATCTTTGATAGAGAGGAAGATCCCGATCTTCGCTGGAACACCTGTGGAAAGTCAAGAAAATACACACACCTGGAGAGGTCACCAGGTCCTCAGAGAGAACGTAACAGGATACAGAAAAACATTCCATATAACTGAATATAAACTGCTCAAAGTAATTCGGATCATAACATGGTCCAATACTCCATCCTTAAATTAATGTACCATCCCCCAATCAAATAAGGACATGAGATGGCACCCTAATCCATTATGAAGAATCTTTCCATGCCACAAATTCGATAAATATCCGGATCACAACAAGGTTCAGTATCTTATCATCGACCAACCAAACAATGACAAGGTATGACACACTAGTTCATAATAAAATACTGTTCGAAGCCATTATCAGGTGTAAGTACACAAACCAAAAGCACATATACCTAAACGAATAAGGTAGCCTAACCATTCTATTGAATGTAATTTAAGAACAAACCTCCAACGCATGGACCTTTAGCTATAATGGAATTGGCATAATCCTCTCTCTGGGCACCAGGGGTCTTAAAGCATGGCATTCCTAGAACGTCAAAGGCCAACAGGAACAGTAAAGGGGGTCATCTAGCCCGTATCTCCAGCGGAGCTTCCGGGTACTAAAAGGAAAGTGCATTCGTATAGCCCATACGCTAAGGAACTGTCCTCCCCCCATGCCTATCTATTTTGTATCCACTACGGATATAACCTCTAATAACTGCTAAGTCAAGCTAATTATGCAAATAGAATTTGTTGTTAACCCTACCGTACGGCTTATAGTTGTAACACCCTAGTCCCAAAATACGTAGGACTAGGAGATCATATATATGCCAGCTACATATCGAGATGACTCCAGCCTAGCTCTAATACGTATAAACTGTTATTGTTCTAAATCAACTAAATCTCAATCCACTAAATAATGATAAAAATGACGAATCGAGTGCACTAAGGTTGATCAGACCAAATACACTAATTTTTGAATAGATAAATGTATTATAGTGGATCCCCAATAATATATTATCATGAACGATCTAGAAGAAAGGTAAAGCTTGTAAAGACTAGGCTATAATAACAACATGAGTCAAATAAAAGACAAAATAAAATTAGAAAGTAAAGAAGAGAATGATAATAACAAGTAAATAATCTGAAGTCTTGGTGTAGCAACCATCATCCATCTATATCATACCTTCATCTGATACCTGGAGAGATCACCAGGTCCTCAGGGGACTAACAAGACAAATATATACAAGCCTACATTTATAGTAAATAACATGCAAGAAAGGATATGAATAGTACAAAGATGTAAAGACTGAAGAAAGTAAAATACAAGAAATAAAACATAAAAAATGGCATGCCTCGAAAATTGTGCAAATAAATGCAACTAAAAGAAAATCGAGGTAAACCACAGCCCGGAGGTAAACCACAGCCCTCTATAACAAAGTCCTCGCCTAAAGCTATGAGTCAAACATGTCAAGTCCAGGCTTAAACATGTCAAGGGAAAATGGCATAGGATAAGCAATTCTATCATTAGACACACACATGAACAAGATAAGAGAATAGGACAAGTAATAAGGAAAATTGGAACAATCTACGTGCACGTAACTAGTAAATAACAACAACATGAATTAGAAGAAATATGTAATCAAGTAAGACATAAAGAAACAACATATGAAATGCATGTAGATACTATAAAGTTTGACAAGATGTACTTGTCTGGTGTATAATCGTCCAGTCCAAATAAGCGACTAGTCAAATTAGTGAGCCACGAAAGCTGAACTTTCGCAAAAGTCCCCGGATGCTGCAATAGACATCACAAACTTTTTTGTCACAAAAAAATTTAAGTTTGACTAACCATAAGTCCAATTCTGGACACAAGGGGCAAAACAATAATTTTAGGCCAAAACAGTATCCATCGTTTGATCCATTTTGTACTGAAAAATATGGCAGAACCAATAGTCTCTAAAGTCAACAAATTATATACCTATGAGTCCAGTTTCATGATACGAACTCATGGTATGTCCGAATTTGGATTTCGATGAGCCGTGCACAAAATTTTTGTTGAGTCAGGTCGTAGGCCCACCAAAATAGTGTTACGGTTAACCTTCTCAGAATCGGACCAAACTTGGCTTACAGGACCAGAAAAAAGATACGAATCCAGTGGCACAAATTTCTTCGCAATGTGACGCATGTGTCCACAGTAATTATGATTTTTACAAAGGGGCTGATGCGATATACCTCGACTGATACTTCTCAAATTTGTCGCACACACACAGCCAATTCAAGTTCCGTCAAAGCCCACACATCTGCAACATCCATACGCACATTTCGATGTTCACATGTTGCGACCAAGTCACTCAGATTGTCGTGACGCAGGTCGTATCGGGTAATTTAGGTTTTAAAAACAGTTTTTTAGGGCTTTAAAACTGGTTTTATTCATAAAAATGATAGAAAAAATTCACACAATATATTATTGTAAAGCCATTTATATTGGCTACAACTCTCTTCAAGTGGATTTGGGAATTTTCTGATATTTTGTTAGATATCCGGGTTCCAAATTTCTATTTTGGGGCAGTTCTTGTGTTCCAAATTTTTTTTTTTAATTTCTCATGAATTTTCATGAGCAATCCAGGGCTAACTAAGAAAAACTACTTGAAGGGATCTGTAGAGGGTTAGCCCAGGTGCCTAAAAATTTATGGATCGAGATTTCAGTGAATGATCATAGAGAAAACATACCTCGAAGAAGCATCGTTCGTGATTTTTTTGCTGCTATTTTTTTTTGCTGGTGCTGTCGCGGATAGGCTCGGCCTGCCTGCGGCGATGTGCGACGGCACGCGATCGACATAAGTTCCCGGGATGGGGGGATGTGGGGGTGTCAAGGGATCTTAGAGTTAGGGTTTGGTCTTTCAATCTCTCCCCTGCTTATATATGGAAAGGGTCGGGGATGTGCGGGTCTGTGGGGATTTCTTAACTTGCGAGAAATTTGTTGAATTTCTCGCGAGTTATTCTCTTTCATTTTTTTTCTCCTTCTTTATATATATATATATATATATATATATAATATTTATTTATAAATAACTCGTTTCCTATAGAATCTATACATATATAATTTATATTTGCTAATATATATAAAACAATCTATAAAATCTTTCAAATATACTATATATATCTACCCAATTTACACACATATTATATGCATTCATATTTGTATATAACACATAGTCAATTATTTTTGAATTCTAATAAAATATCTAAACTCTAAAATATACTATAAGTAGCAAAAATCCATAATATTTGTAAATGGTAGAATCTAAAAATAATTTAACAATATTTATTCACATACAAAATTTATTAATAACAAGTACAAATTTATTATATTACTCAATCATTTGTAAAATTGTGCACTAAATCATTAAAGTAAAATACCAATACAACATACATCTACATGGACGTCCTTAGATGCACTACCCGACTACATTGGTTTGGATTTGGTTCGGGCCAGGTCCGGGCTAATTCAGTCTAATCGGGTCTCCTAAAAGTCATAATCTTAAGAAATAACAAATTAGGTCACCTATAAGGGTTAAGTCACAACTTTGATTGGTTTTTTCTAGTTGAGACACGACTATGTCTAGGCCTTCCTAGCATGGCTAGTACACTAGTCAAAGCACACGACTGCACTCTCCGTGCCATAATTTAGTCGATATGCATCTCAAACTTAACCATGATATAGGCCATATATATATATATATTATATATATATATATATATATATATATATAATATATATTATATTATATATATATTTTATATATATATTTTATATAATATATATATATTATATATATATATATATATAATATATATTATATATATATATATATATAATATATAATATATATATATATAATTGTATATATATATAATGTATATATATATATATATATAATGTATATATATATATATATACAATATATATTATATATATATTATAATATATTATATATATATATATATTATACAATTATATATATATATATCTATATTATATATCTATATTATATATACAAAATTGTATGTAAATCTATTAGCCCAAGTAAATTTAAAAAATTCTACTAAGTCATGGCGACCTAACACGGCTCTACCAAGCGAAGTTGGCTAGGTTAGTGTCCAAATATATTTTCTAGTCAAATATGATAGAAAAGTGAACTCGTGAGTCTCTTGTGCCATTCGCAAAAAATAGCACATGGGGACTCGATGAGTGGAACACCCTTGTCATGTGTCTTAGGCTCAAAATGGATCAAAACCATATTAGGTCAAATGGTTTTGATCTATGTCGAGTTTTGAATTCACGTTGGAAGTTCGGTCTAGAATTACGTTAAATAATTAAATTGCCTAAATTTGACCCAAAGTTGGCGAAGTCAAAAGAATTTTAGGGGACAAATTTGGATGGACATGATATATCCAATTGAAGGTGGACTCGTCTACTTCAAAAGTAATGAACGAAGTTTTGAAAGGTTGGTATTTCTTTTACTCCAAAAATCAAAGCTACAGAAAGGACATCTGTAGTCTAATAAAATAAAATAAAATTTAATCTAATAAATAAATAAATGATATAAAATAAATAAAAGTAATTCCAAAAATCAGGGTGCTTACAATCTACCCACCTTAAAAGAATTTTGCCCTCGAAATTCAATTCATCAAATAACTCAATCACGATAAGGGAGAAGGCATTTTTCATCCATCGAACAAATAATTCGTCATGTCTTCAAATATTGCTACTCTATCCTAAAATAAACAACTGGAAAGCTAATACTAATTCAACTATCTATAATTGTTTTCTCCCATCCATGGCCACTAAGTCCTTCCTAAATTTGAAAGGTTGCCAACTTTTTTTGCCTATTAGGGATCCTTATATCTATAGTGATTATCTAGGTAGGGCTTATGAAAATTCTAAATTATGCATCTAATCTAAACGTCTAACTATATCCTCCTAACTATTGTCACAATTATAAGTCTCTTTTTACCTGTCTAAGCTAAGTGATACCTACCATTCTGTCTAATCATAACAATACAACTAATAGGGCATAATAGTAAATGGGTTTGGTTAGACTATGTTTAGGTTCTTATTGTAGAGGGTCAATCTCTACTCTAAAACTACCACTCTATACTTAATCGAGTGACTATCAAAAAAGCGTAACCTAGCATGATCATATATTTATTCCTATACTGAGGACGTCTACCACCTTTGGTCGCACTACCCTTAAAAACATGATGCCCTAAAATTTTATAACTCTTGTACCTAGTTGCAAAATACATACCACTAATATCTATGGCATATGGCATCTCTAATCCCCTCATATATATCAAGCAACCAAAATTCAATATGCAAACTAACTTACACTATAACTTAAGAATTTATGATAAATTTCATATAGCACGATCATTCGTCACTTCAAAATATGAAGGGACGAGAAACAATAGTATGAGAAAGAAAAGAAAGAACAATCGAGAGCAAATACGAAGTTCAAGAACGATAGAGAAATTTCTAAAAGAATTGTCAAGGCAGTTGTGGATTGAAATTTCTAAGGGATTAATCATATTCGCAAGCCCACTGGGTACAGTTTCATAACCGAAACGGCTAACTCGACCTACATGGGCCATCAAAAAAATGTAACGTCCCAGTCCCAAAGTATATAGGACTATGTCATGCCCCAGTTCCAAAAATATACAGGAACTTATGACTTGAACATGTCAGCTAATACGACCTAGGATAAGTTCCCAATTTAATGGACTTATCCCTAGACGTAATACGCTGTCAAGGGCACTAAAAATAATTGATCATCTATATCTCAATCCATATTAATAAAGCGAACATCAATAATGAATATATATATCAAAGTTAGCCACCTAGTAATATACATGTTCGAGCAAGCTCGAAAAAGGAATAAGCTTGCAAATAATAGGCTACATAGCAGCATGAAACGAATAAAGATGAAATGTTACAGGGAAGAGTAAATGGAAATACAAGAGAACACACACCACACACACACACACACCACATACACAACACACACATATATATATATATATATATATATATATATATAATATATATATAATATATATTATATATAATATGTATATATATATTTTTTTTACATATATATATATATATATATATACCTGAAACCTCAATGCATCACGCAACACCAACCCAGCTACTCTGTACTAACTACTCAGCTAATACCTAGAGAGATCACCAGGTCCTCAGCGGGATGTAGCAAGATACATAAATACATGCCATAATATGAACTGAATAAAATGAACAACCCGATTCATAACACGGTCCAATATTCAATCATCAAGCAGTAAACTATAACTCTGACCAATCATGATCAATGAATGGCATACCAGCCCATGATAAGTCACTGTCCTATGATACAGTCTGACATAGCTATACGAACTGACCATTATTGTGAATGCATGTTGAAGACAAGTTTGGAGCATATGGATAGGTGGATAAAGATTTGCGTCGAATCATAGGCCAACATCGGATCACGAGCCGATTTGTACATATACTAGCGTACCTCCAGACCGTACCTAATGCACAGCTAGTGGCCACTGGCAGATATACACACTAGTAAGTACATACTCCTACTCGGGCCATCTTGAGGCTAAAAAATATAACTGGTTGTCCCATACACCACTGATAGTCTTCCACGCCTACGAACTGTGCAAGTCATATCCACGACTTAGACAATCTTTTTCTCAATGCCAGTATCTAACCTAGACACCATCTAACTCTATATGTACCGAGACACGAACGGCTCGCACCGATGATCAGTCGAATGCGTAAGCTTGTGCCAACATAATGAATCATCACTCATAGTGTCGTGTAATATCTCGTGACAACTCATAGAAGTTTATCGAGATAACTCCACAATTTTGGGTATGTCTACTAACTCTAAGTTACACGCACGCACTCATAACATCGATAGCACCCAAGTCATCCTTGGACGCACACTACCAGTATCACCAACTAACAATACAAGAATAGATATGAATATTGTAAACAGAAAAAGTATGGCAAGTATCTTGCCTGGGGTGAAGCCGTAATCTGATGATGTCCTGCAGACAAATCATCAAGTCCAAAAAGGTAGCAACATAGGAGTCTCCATGAACATCTTCGGATGCTGAAACAAACATCACCAACGTTCCCGAAAAGGAAAATAGCTAAGATATACTAACCATAAGTCCAATTTTAGACACATGAGCGAAAATGGTAATTTGGGTTAAAAAATGGCCCGCCGTTGGATCCACTTGTACTAAAATTCGTGCCAGGATCAAATTCATCAAAATAAAGCAAAATATATGTCCATGAGTCTAGAATGACGATATGAACATAACGGTATATTCAGAATTGGATTCCGATGAGCCGATCACAAAATGATCTGTTGACTCGGATTGTAGGACCCAATTTGCACCGAAATATATGCCGGGGCCAAAGTCTACTAAATCTAGCAAACTATATGTCAACGAATCCAGAATGACAATACAAACCCAATGGTATGTCCGAAATTGGATTCCGATGAGCCAATCTCAAAATGACCAGTTGACCCGGACTATGGAACCCAATTTGCACCGAAATGTGTGTCGGGGCCCATGTCCTCCAAATCTAGCAAAATTTATATGAATTCAGGGCAGAACAATGCCACGAGTCCATTGGTGGTGTCAAAATTGGAATTCAAAGTCCTGGGTCCTAAATAGGATTTGTAAAAGTTGTAAAATACAAATTCGGACGACCAACTTTCGCATCGAATACAACCAATCAAACGACCTCACAATGAAAAAAATTATCACAAGAAGAGGGTTATGACATCTATGCACAGAAACTGGTGTCTCGCCAAACGGAGCTACGATAGAGGAAGAACAAATCCATGAACATGGCTTCACAAAACTGCCAAAAATAGATACAATTATTCGGGCAACTTGGGGGCCAATTTTGACCTATCAAATTAACGAATTAATGGCTAGAAATTTAGGTGAAGGTAGAGCTATATATCGAGATTGTAACAGATAAAAGCATTCGATGATCCAACTGTCGGATCGCCCAGACAACATGCGCGAAGTCGCTATCTTGAGACATGAATTCTGACTTGCATTCGTGCGTCTCGACGAGATTTCGATTCCATGTCACAGGAAACGTCTATGATGACTATCGAAGGGTAGGGTCAAGCTGGAAACACTTATGGTAGGGCGCACAATGATGAGGCTATCGCCACGGTCGTGGGCAGCACGCATGGAGGTGCCGTAATGCGCGGGGTCTGTGTGCACAGCAACGCACGTGCGGTGCATCACTCGGTAGGAGGCCGAGCTGGGTGTGCGCAGGGGAGTTACACTGGCGCAAGGGCACGGCCGTGCAGGGCGACACGACGGTTGGCACACGGGGTGATCGCCAGTGCCAAGGTAGCTGGAGGGCCAACGTTGTATTAAAAGTATGAGCACACACAACAACCACAATGCATCGGGCGTACTGTCGCCGTACGATGGGGCACGTGGCTGGATCGCCGGTGACATGGGGGTACGGCTACACATGTTGGTTGCATGCGGTGGCACGACGCAGTAGCTGCTAGAGCGACCACAGCTGCGGCCATAAGCGGCAGCAACAGTAGCCATATTTAGAAGATAAAGAAGAATATAAAAGAGAAGAAGTTGGGGAGGAGGAGATTTCTTAGGGTTAGGATTAAGGATATAGTGGTGGGAGGAAGAAAGAAGATTAGTAGAAAGAGAAATGAAAGGAAAAAGTGTGTTCGGCTGATATGGGGAGGAGAAAAGTTGTGTTTGTTTTTAAGAAAATAGGAGAGAGAGAGAGAGAAGAGAGAGAGAGAGAGAGAGAGAGAGAGGAGTTGAGTGCATCTTGAGGTTGTGTGTAGGTTTAGTCATATGAGTGACCTAGGATGTGTAAGGGTGACATATGAGGGGATGATAGCCACCAATTGGATGGTCCAATTTTGGCTAATATTAAATAAAGGGATGGTGGTGTATTCCTTTGGTTAAACCTTATTTACGTATTATGGTTAATGGGGTTGTCCATTGGATTTGGGAGTGTGTAGGCAAGATGTTTGGTGTTTTGTAGATGGAGGAGTAGTGTTGTGTGTTCTGTGTGTAACATGTGAGTAGCCACATAAAATTGGGTTGGGTGTTGGGTCAAGATGGGTTAAGTTGGGCTTGGTGTGGTCATGACTAGAAGTTTAGATCAATTGATCATTAATGAAATAGTAGAATGCGAGAGCTCAATTAGATGGCACGCAAGTAACATGTGCGTAGTAGGCTCAAAATAGGTCAAAACCATATATTGTGTCGATTAGGTTGGATTGATGTCGAGCCTCGAAATTAAATAGGAAGTTAGGTCATATTTTTCGGTAAATGATCAAATGACCTAAAATGACTAGAATGTTTACGATATAAATAGAATATAAGGAAACAAGTTTTCGTGGGATATGATATATTAAAATCAAGATAAACTTGTCTAGATCTAAACACATAAAAGAAGTTTCGAGTGATTGACATCCCTGGCGCTCCAAAAATCAAAGTCACGAAAAAGTAATTTAATAATCAAAACTAATTATAATAAAATATTTATTAAAATAATTTCTTTAAATTTTAAAAAGATCCTAAAATTTAGGGGGCTTACAACCTACCTACCTTAGAGAATTTCGTCCTCGAAATTACACTAAGACATAGTATTAAAGGATAGAAGATTAATATCTTAAAGAGTCAAATACGACTAGTCGTACATGGTTCGTGTGTGATGCTGATGCCACTAGTATCTAGGTTGCATATCCTACTAAACTCTAGATACACTCAACTTATAAATGCAACAACAAAGCCATAGCCATGATTCTACTAGTAAGGTTTATGGAATAGTATATTCCCTAAGAAGAAATATGAGAATATAGGTATTACAAAATGCAATAATCTAAGGAAACCTAGGTACTATCATTGAACCATTGGTCAATAACTCTATAAGAGAATTACTATCAATTCAGTGTTAATCCTATATAGGTCAGAGTTTTAACAGGCAAAAAAGAATTGACTCGGTTGGACATAACTAGAGTGAGGTGGCATGGAGGGATTCATAATTGCATAATAAGGAGATAAGTTGAAGAGAATCGCGAATGGAGAAGTTGCAGGTCATGGTAATAAAAATTTTGATAAGTTCAATGAAAATTTTCATAGGAATAGGGCACGACTTAGGTAGATACTTGATCAGGAATTTGGAAGGGATGGCGTCTTGGATAATCTTATCATTAGGCAGAAGAGATATGAAATCAAGGTGTTGGTTTAAAATCAGGGCATGGCTAGGGAAGAATACGGTCTTCTTAATCGTATTTAGAATGATAGAAAGCTAAATCATACAACCATGATTTACAAGCTTAGAAATAGGAAAGGAAAGAATATGGATACATCTAAATCAATAACTTCCAGTCACTTAGAATAATCTAAAAATCAAGCGGGCTGAGGTAATTGCACACCAATTCATACTATGGTTTAGCCTATCTACCAGGTCCCTAGGACAACATATGGTCCCTCAAATACGACTAGCCAATCTTAATCTAGAATCAAACTCATAGTGTTCGAAAGTCCTTTATGTCATCCAATTTCCATTAGTAAACTCTATTTTACGGCTTATCCTCTTTAATTTAAAATTTCTGCTAACTCAATACCAAGTTGCTCATATATGATCCGTCGAGGTCTTTAAATATCCTCTATCCTAGAAAATACATCATTTAATTATTAACCTCGTTCACCCTTATATAAAACATCTTCATTCTCTGGAATGTATCATCCGTTATACACAACTCTACTCTAGATCCGACTATCAATCTATTTAGGATTACCCACCTCTGTCTTGAAATATTTTCTTCTCATCTCATGTCATAATCTTGGTCAGGTACTTACGATACTTCATAGTGTAATTTCTATATCAACTTTTTTATATATTACCATTTTTGTACCTTGTTTCTTTCTCCTAGAGATAACCTCCCCATTCTTTATCTGGATCTCAACTTCAAGATCTTTCTTAAGGTATGGTTCTCTCTATAATCCTCTTTATGTTATCATAGATAATTATGGTCATAATCTTCGTTTTGATAACTTTTTCTGAAATCTCAATCCTATTCATTTTTTTTTATTCAGTATAAATGTATTGTTCCTCATCTCTTCTTGTATACCCAACACAATATTCCAGTTGTTATTCCTTTAGCATTTGTTACTAGCCTGCGACGACAAGGGCTTACTAGTCTGCCTCTTGAGGTACAACTTTCTAACCCTGGGCTATGATTAATCATCGAAGATCATGATCAATTCTTAAACTTGATCAACCTTGAAACTCCATGCTATACCTTTACAAGCCTTAAGTCATATCCAATAACATAACCAATGATCTATCTTATTTATCCATAAGCAATTATACGTTTCTCACAAGCACGCCTAACTATCTGTTAGAAAAAAAATTGAGGCTTGGTCAAGTAAGTACTTATATTTCATACCTCTATCATAGTCTAACTCTATTGGTCATTCTTCCAGTCCCTATCTCCAATAGTTCATTCAAGGTTGACTCATCCAACATAGAGTTGGTTGACTAGTCTAACTTAGTCTTACCTATTCCTAGATCACATTTCTCTTTGATATCTAATCTTCCTAGGACAGTTCCTCATTATCCAAGAATTTTTTTTCTATTATATCATATTCCTGATTTCTATAACCTCTACGTGAAAATTCTTCAATTTTTTGTGCAACATAACTCTAAATGTTTATATCTAGTCATGATCATCATGCTTCATCAATTTGTTTTATCCCGTCGGAATCCTCGAACTTTATTTTCTATCATCCTTCAGGTTTGCACTCTTCCATCTAAAATCCAACAGTATATTCCTTAAGGTCGTATTCCTACTTATCTCATCCTTTATGATCAAGGAATCTTCATATTCTTCTAATCAACTCGGGTGGATCACGTCACTACAAGAAAAATAGCTTTTCCTGATAGTTTATTTCTTGACAGTCGTTAAAAACTGTCAAAAAATGGGTTATCTTGACGGATTTAGTCTTACGTCAAGAAATGCGTTGTTTTATGTAATTTTAGCAATTTTATAACATAATAGTTGATGGTTTTAGAGGATCCGTCAAGAAATGTCATTTTTTTATTAACGGATTGGTGATAACCGTCAACTAATATGTGTGAAAAAATTGGCAGAATTTTTTTGACTACATTATAGTAATTTTTTTGAACTTTTTATATTTATTGACGGTAGCTGGTTCTTTTTAATCTTCTAGTCCAATAAAGTTTCTCCCGATTTCTCCCGATCTAAAAAAAGGTTTTCTCTCAGAACAAAGCTCTAATTAACAACTTTGCCCTCTTTCCTCTCCTTCTCTCCCTATTTCTTCATCCTCCTCCTCCTCCTCCTTTCTTCCCGCCGTAACAATGCTCATCCGTGGCTACCGCGCCCGCATCGAGTCCGAGCTCGACACGACGTGAAAGAGGTTCCCTCTGCCGCCTCCGTGGAGTTCGAGCACTACCGCTACCTGGCCGCCTTCAAGGTCGCCAATGAGAGGAGGGAGGTGTAACCCCGCTTCTCCATTTCTTCAAGTTCGAGCCTCTTCGCTCTCCGCTCTAACCCTTCCGCCGCCTCTTCCTTCTCTTCCTCTTATCGAAGAGGAAGAGGTAAACAGTAGATCGACATCGGGGCCGTGTCTGAGCTGGTGAGCTTTTGATCTTACTTAGTTAGGGGGAAGAAGCACCGCTCTTCATTCGAGTACAAGGAGAATGTCTTTGAGATGGTATTATCCTCTTTTTGCTAAGGTTTTTTTCCCTTTCGGTTAGGGCTTCTTTTGGTTTTCTTAATTTTTAGGGCTGAGCCAAAGAGAAAAATTTGGCCTAAGCAAAAGGGACCATCCATCTCCATCAGCCCCGTCATCCCCAAGGTCTTGATCCCAACTCTACTTCTTTTTTTTGTTACATTATGAAGTAGCATGAGTCATCGATGTTGAGGCTTTGTAGTCAGCCTTCGAGAAAGGCAGCTTGACCAAATCCGTGAAGTAAATATTGTACATCTAAGCATTTTCGTTTATCCAAAATATCAATATTGTTCTTTCTTTAGAGAGAACTACTTATCCATTGCATGGAATAGCATAATTTGGAGAAAAACATTTGGCTTCATGTTTTTATCCTATGTTCGTATGTGGTATGACCTGTGGATGACTTTCATTTATCCATCTTGTTTCGCGTTCCGTCTCTACTTTGAAGGGATCTTTATGCAACCTACATAGTGGATTTGTTTTTGAAGGGATCTTTATGTCAAAGATCTACGTAATATATGCCAATAAGATTTTGTATCAATACTGTCCAAGTTGTTTATTTTAATATATGACATTCAGAGCTAACACAGTAACAAATGATACATAGGTTTGTGCCTAATTATATGAAGTACTTTTCTAGTTTAATTAATAAGAACTTTTACTATTATTTGTGACTTAGTAAACGAAGAACATCGAAACTCGAATCCAAAACTGCCAAAACCACCGCTACCGGTACCGGTACTCATAAGAAGAGTCTGAACCGAAATCGATACTGCGAACCTTGCAAAGTTCACTGTGAGTTTGTATCTTATTGCAGATAGGAAAACAATATGAGGGGGATTTAATTTGGAGTTCCAGTAATTGATGTTTAAAAGGCAAAAATTCGAATCTGCTAGCATGAAGTTCTATTTGTATGACAGTATGACATATTAAACTAATTTGGTGTTGAACCATCTTATTGGATGTAGCATATGATTGTTAAATTATATTTTTATACAGACATGTTAAACCAATCTTTATGCTGATATGGTTTGCCTCCTAATAAAAGTTATTTACAAACATTTTATTTTTCTCTTTAGGTCCCTAATCTTTATGTCATGTTATTCTGATCTTTTTTCTTTTCTTATCGTCCATGGAAATTGCAGACTTGGTTGTGTGTATAGGTTGCATTATCATGTTAAACCAGTGTTACAAACGTTGAATTAATTGGTCACATAATCCGTTTAAAAACAGTCTTGTGCAGTGGATTTCTCGACCTCTAGGAGACTTGTTGAGTTTTGGCAACTCATTTCCATTTATGTTGATTAAAGACCCTATGTTGTACTTGTAATTTGTTTACAGTTTTATAATGCAATTACCTTTATGCAATATATACACACACACACACACTCTCTTTTGTTATAGGTATTTCATAAGAATAGTAGTTATAATTTATTTAATCATAAATTCAAGTACCTCATGCTATTCTTGCCATAGCCTATGCTATGTTGTGCTAAGGCGTCTCACGTTTTGCTACTTGTTATTTCTATTTGAACGTTGTTAGAAGAGCCTTTTTTCTAAAAATGAAGTCTTCCTTCAGAGTACCATTTTAGTTGCCGAGTGAAGGTAAAACTGGACAAAGTTGAGTAGATAGGTAGAAGGTTTCTTAGGTTGCAATGAGACCTCTGACATGCAGACACTGCTATCTTGGTTTCTTGAACATCACACTGAACCTGTAGCTGAATGAAATATCGCAACCCCATATCTGAATGACAAGCTTTTATATAGCAAAAATATGTGATCTTCTTTCTCTTGTTTGTTGTTTTGAACCATGTGTCAATCAAGTACATCAAGTACTAGATTCTAGGCTTCTTGTATGGTGGTTTATTTTTTGATAGCTAATTACCATATGTAGGCTACCATTGGAAGCATACATATAAATCTCAATTACTTGTGGGCTATGTTGCACGGGCACGGGGAAATGATGTCCACATCCATATCGTGTCCATACGTTAGCGTTTGTGCAACATAGGTGACTACTTTGTGCAACATAGGTGACTACTTGTGTACCTATTTAAAAATGTATGTATCCTGCGTCGGTATTGTCTCCTTATTAGTATCCTGATTCGTGCAACATAGCTTGTTGGTTTTGCTTATTGGAACTGGATGTGCATTTTATTGAAATAGTTGGCGAAAAATAGATGTGTAGACCGAGTGGCAAAATATCATAGTTACTTATGGCTTTTGCTTATGTGTTTCTTTTTGCACTCTGGTCGGTTACCATCCCCTTACTAATTTCTTATCTTACTGATATTTATGTCATCTGATGGTCTTGTATTAATATCTTCTCAGGTTTTCTCATACTAACCCACTACACCAGGATGTATTCCATAGTATGGCAAGGTTTGAGGCTGAAGTTGTTGCCATGACAACAACACTCCTTGGTAGTAAAGAAAAAGCATCTGGAGGACAAATTTGTGGCAACATGACATCTGGAGGAACTGAAAGTATACTGTTAGTTGTTAAAACATCACGTGACTATATGAAAGCGAACAAGGGTATCACAAATCCCGAAATGTGCGTATTGTGCTGAAGTTTAGTCTATTGTCCCTTTTATTTTGGTTATACATTAGTTAATACATGGTTTTCTTTGATTATAGGATAATTCTTGAATCTGCACATTCTGCATATGACAAGGCTGCTCAGTATTTTAACATAAAGATCCGACGTGTTCCTGTAACTAAAGAATTTGTTGCAGATGTGAAAGGGATAAAACGAGTCATCAACAGGAACACAATATTGTTACACATTCATATTTTTATTTTCTTACACATGAGATTATTTTAAAATATACAAATGCTTTTATGTAGGGGATCTGTCATACTGTTCTACTTTCCTACTACTTCCAAGGATGTAGTACAATAAATGCTTTTTTCATTTAACTGATTAGCGTTCAGAGGTTTTAGTTCGCATGGTAATTGGTACTTTCATTTCTCTAATTGACTCCATATATGAGATGCATAACAGTAGTCAACCTAGGAATATATATATATATATATATATATATATATATATATATATATATATATATAATATTGATAGCCTCTTTGCTGTCAATCAGCAAGAAAATCTTAGTTGCTTCCTTCATATAAATCAAGTCACTGACTAATGGAATGCCTAATGGAACTGAACTATAGCTGGTGCTGAAAATGATAGTTTTTTCGAGAATGAACAAATATTTGTTTTGGAATTATGCTCAAATTAAAGGTCATTTTTATCATAGGTACAACCATGAAGTTGTGACTCATCCCTCCCATTCAATTTTGCTGTTCTTTCCTATATGTTAAACAGGTTCCATGTATCTTCATGAAAAATTTCCAAGTTCGAGCTTTAAATTCGTTAAACACTATTTGAAGGGAAAGACAAAGGATCATTGAAGAAGTAGAAGTGGAGGAATATTCCGTACCCCTTGGACTATAAATATATAGTATGTACTAGAAGGTGTCACTAGTATGACTCTTATTCTAGGTGCTTTATGTCACACAAGAGGCACACACACCTTATGATGCATCATACATATAGGTCTACTAGATAAAATATATCAATTAAACTATTTGTGGAGAAATCCACATACTAATATTAATAAAGGATGACATGGTAGTATGGTACCAACAATGTAGAGGTCCGAAGCAAGAATACCAAAACCAGTTCTATATGGGTGGAAAGATAAGAAGCAAATTGCTCAATAACCACCAACTTTCAACCTTCTTGTGTTTATGTTGTTTTGAAGATTGTCAAACTTTTTTATATTAACATGAAGCAAAAATGTGTTGAAACTTGAAAATGCATGAAGATTTTCGGAGGACAGGACATGTTTCATAATGACAAATGGAGGTATTACTTCAAGGGGTGCTTCATCCAGGGATCTACCGATTTCATCTTCGAAAATGGAAGGTCACTCTATGAGGTACTTAATATGCCTCTTGATATTCAAATACTATACAGCCCTTTTGTTACACACTTTGAAACTAAAAATTCAAAAGGCCACTTTGAAGCATCTTAATCTAGTATCAGGCTCGTGCCATTATGTTGAATATGTTCTTGCTGCCATTGGATATGTTGGATATTACTGCCTTTAAGTTAATTTCTGCTTGCATCATTTCAGTATATTATAACCTAGCTAGATATCTTAGCCTTTAAGGCATTACTATCATTTGATATGTTGGATAACACTAGTTGGTTCTGAAGCATTTGATCATATTTTTTATCCATGTTGTATGTGTGGTAGTTTCTAAAGTTGGTTTTGATCACATGACCAGTTTGGAAGAAAATGGATGCCATATTTGGTTTTGATCCAGGATGATAGGTCCCCGACCTAGTAGACTTGGCAATGATGACATGATGTGGCAATGATGACATGGAGACTATCAATGGATGAATTAAGCTAGTGATGTAGTGGTTAGTAGCTCTATGAAGATTAAGGCCAAATTACTCTACTTTAGTCTTCAGTGTCCAGTCCCTACTTATGAGCTCTGGTACTGGCTATTGCCTTAGTATCTATTTTTGAGCTCTGATACTAGCTATTGCCTTTACTATTTATTATGCATACCTATCTGCTAGTGACTAATGGCTGATACTGATATTGCATATTGCATATTGTTCCTTTCTGATACACAATGCTGATAAGGAACAGTTCAGTTTTGATACTGAATTATTAAGTCTGCTACTGGATGCTTCTAAGTATATTTAAAGAGTGAGACTATCCTAACTATGCTACTACCTCCTATGTTCCATACTGAACCATTGATCAAAGTATGTTCTTCACTATTATAACATCATCATAGGATTTCTTTATCAGTTCCAGGTAAATATGTTTATATAATGTTGATACGCCCTATTCTATTATTGATACATCCTATACATTTTGTAGTGTAAAAGCATTTATTGAGAATGAATTCAATATGTAGTTGTAGGAACAAAATAACAAAAACAAAGTATGAGGAACTCCCTTCATGATAGCTTGTATGGATTTGCTTATGATGCATGGTATGGTGTCAAGAGGCTAATGAATGAAGGCCTTGGAAAATGAAGGTGCTGTGAGTATGGGAGGGATGTGCTCCGGGTTCTCTACATATTCTGGTTTTACTTAGATAAATATAGGTTTTTATGTTTAAGATGTACAAAAAATACATACTTCAGTCGGATATTTTTTTGGTTGAACGTGTTGGATGTTTGTGGTTGGATGTATTGGAAATTTGTGGTGTATGAACAATACAATTTGTTAATGTAAAAATTGGATATTATAGTTATTTGATGTGTGTATATCTTCTGGATTATTGCTATTATGTGTATGTTCGATTCATAATATATAATTATAAATGAAATTTTGGCTATACAAAATTTAGCTTCTCTTGACGGTTATAAAATGTCAACAATCAACTTAATCTTGTTGTAAAAGAGCTTTTCATTGATGGTTTTCTTAACGGCTAATAACCGTCATGTAGGCCGGAGTCAAGAAAAGTTTTCAACTACATTGACGGTTTCTCAAAACTGATTTCTTGACGGCTAAAAACAGTCAAGAAAACTACTTCATATGAAGGCCAAAAACCGTCAAGAAAAGCCCTGCCAGCGACCGTCAAGAAAAGGGTGGTCTTTTCTTGACTCCGGCTTACTTGTCGGATCCGCAACCGTCAAGATACCCCTTTCTTGACGGGGAAAACCCGTAAAGAAAAGCCTTTTTTCTTGTAGTGCGTTAACTTCTATTCCAACTTAGGCTAGCCTAGACAAGGGCGACATGGTTTAGTCCAATCATCCTTGTATTTTCTGAAAGGTTTAAGCTTGATACTGTACTCTATTCTACATCCTAATTTGGTGGAGTGTCTATACAAGCCTACCCATCTTAGCTAATTACCTAGTCCTGTCAATCATGGGTTACTATATCCTTCAAGTAAAACTTTCTAACTAAATGTGATAGTTTACATGCTGTCGTCGAATTACCAATTTTGCGATTCAATGAATCATTCGACCAGAGGGATTTTCCTATAGAAACTAACCCTCAATAGAAATGCCATTCCTATCCTATCTGTCTATCTAGTAAAGACGTCTATCCAACCCTTTTATACCTTAAATAATCCCTACTAAATATTTTATATGTCTTAGTCATATTCCAATGATAAGATAATACTGAAATGATTGTAAAACACAGACGTTCGTCCTTCTGAGAGAGGAAAAGACGAGAATTCATAAATAGGAATTCAAAAATGGTATGATTGAGCACAAATATGTATTTCAAAGGTGATAGTAGAAGTCAAAGGAATTTCCAATAGAAGTAGTGGATTAAGATTCTAATATATTATCCTAATGCAGGCTTGTTCGGTATAATAACGTAAGCGAAACGATTTATCTCCACCTGCATGGGCCACCACAAAAACTTGTCATGCCCAGTTCCAAAAATATACAGGAAATTATGACGTGAACATACTAGCTAATACGACTTAGGATAAGTTTCCAATTTAATGGTCTTATTCCTAGACGTACTACACTGTCAAGGGTAGTAAAAATAATTGATCATCTATATCTCAATCCACAGTAATGAAACGAATATCAATAATGAACATAATATATTAAAGTTGGCCACTAAGTAACATACATGTTTGAGCAAGCTCGAGAAAGAAATAAGTTTGCAAATAATAGGCTACAAAGCAGCATGAATCGAATAAAGATGAAATTTATACAGGAAAGAGTAAATGGAAATACCAGAGAATATATATATATATATATATATATATATATACCTGAAACCTCAGTGCATCACGCAACACCTGTCCAGCTATGTTGTACTAATTGCTCAACAAATACCTAGAAAGAACACTAGGTCCTCAGAGGGACGTAGCAAGATACAAAAATACATGCCACAATATGAACTGAATAAAATGAACAACCTGAATCATAACACGGTCCAATATCCAGTCATCAATCAGTAAACCATAACTCTGACAAATCATGATCAATGAATGGCGTACCAGCCCATGATAAGTTATTGTCCCATGATACGGTCCGACATAGGTACACGAACTAACTATTCTATATGAATGCATGTTGAAGACAACTTTAGAGTGGATGTTTAGGTGGATAAGGATTTGTGTCGAATCACGGGCCGACGTCAGATCACGAGGCGATTTCGACACATACTAGCGTCCCTCCCAACCGTACCTAGCGCATAGCTAGTAGTCGTTGTCTGATATGCACACTAGTAAGTACATACCCCTTCCCGGCTACCCGGCTACCCTGAGGCTGAAAATACAACTGGTTGTCCCATACGCCTACTGATAGTCTTCTCCGCTCATGAACTGTACAAGTCGTATACACGACTCAGACAATCTGTATCTCGATGCGAGTCTCTAACCTAGACACCATTTAACTCTATATGTACCGACACATGAACCGGTCGCACCGATGGTCAATCAAATGCGTAAGCTCATGCCAACACAATGAATCCTCACTCATAGTACCGTATAATGTTTTGTGACAAGTCATAGAAGTTATTTAGGATAACTCCACCATTTCTGGTATGTCTACTAACTCTAAGTTACACACACGCACCCATAACATCAATACCATCATCGATAGCACCCAAGTCATCCTTGGACGTACACTACCAGTATCACCAACTAATAACAAAAGAATAGATATGAATATTGTAAACAGAACAAGTATGGCAAGGTATCTTGTCTGGGGTGAAGTAGTAATCCGATAATGTCCTGCAGGCAAATCGTCAAGTCCAAGAAAGGTTACAACATAGGAGTCTCCATGAATGTCTCCGGATGCTGAAATAAACATCATCGATATTTTCAGAATAAGAAAAATAGCTAAGATATACTACCCATAAGTCCAATTCTAGACACATGGGCAAAATGGTAATTTCGAGTCAAAATACGATCCGCCATTGGACCCCTTGCATCGAAATTCGTGTCAGGATCAAAGTCATCAAAATATAGCAAACTATATGTGCACGAGTCTAGAATGATATTACGAAGCCAACGGTATATCAAGAATTCGACTCCGATGAGCCGATCTCAAAATGACTCGTTGACTCGGATTGTAGGACCCGATTTGTACCGAAATGCATGTCAGGGCCAAAGTCTACTAAATCTAGCAAACTATATGTCAATGAGTCCAGAATGACGATATGAACCCAACGGTATATCCGAAATTGGATTTCGATGAGCCGATATCAAAATGACTCATTGACCCGGACCGTGGGACCCGATTTGTACCGAAATACATGTCGGGGACAATATCCTCCAAATCTAGCAAACTATATATGAATTTGGGGCAGAATGATGCCATGATTCCACTGACGGTGTCAGAATTGGAATTCGAAGTCCTGTATCCAAAATTCAAATTATACAAATTAGAAATTACGAATTCGGACGACCAACTTTTGTATCAAATTCAACCAATCAAACGACCTCACAATGAAACAAAATTTTTATCACAAGAAGTGGGTTGTACCAGCTGTGCATAGGAACTGGTTGCTCACCAAACAGAGCTCCGATAGTTGAAGAACAAATCGGCAAACATGTCTTCGTGAAACTTCTAAAAATAGATCCAATTATTCTGGTAACTTGGTGGCCAATGTTGACATATCAAATGAACGAATTAACGGCTACAAATTTAGGCGAAGGTAAAACTATATACCGAGATTAAAACGGAGAAAAGAGTTCTACAATCCAACGGATCGCCCAAAAAACATGCTTGAAGTTGATGTCTTGAGACACGAATTTTGACTTTTGCACTTGTGTGTCTTGACGAGATTTCGATTCCAAGTCGCAGAAAAGTCTAAAACGACTGTCGGATAGGGCTTGGTCAAGCTAGAAACACATACGGTGGGGCACACAATGATGGGGCTGTCGCCACAGCCGAGGGTAGTACACGTGGAGGTACCGCAGTGCGCGGTGACTGTGTGTGCAGTAACGCACGAGCTGTGTACTGCTCGACATGAGGCCATGTCAGGTGCACGCAGAGGAGTTTACGCTAGCACGGGGGTGCGGTCGTACCGGGTAGCATGCGGGACTGCGACCAGTGCCACGACGACCGGAGGGCCACCATTACAACAACAGCAGGAGCACGCGCAACAGCATCAACGCATCGGGTGCACTGTTGTCGCATGTTGGGGCACGTGGCTGGGCATGCCAGAGATGTGCCGGGGGCATGCAGTGGGTGCATGCGGCGGTATGGCACAACAGCTGCTAGGGCGGCCACAGTAGCAGCCATAAGCGACAGCAGTAGTAGCCATAGTTGGAAGATGAAGAAGAATATGAAGGAGGAGAAGTTAGGAGAGGAGGAGATTTCTTAGGATTAGGTTTAAGGAATGGAGTAGTAGGAGGAAGAAGAAGAAGAGTAGTAGAAGGAGAAAGAAAAGGAAAGAAGTGTGTTCAGCTGAAATTGGAAGGGGGAAGAGTTGTGTTTGTTTTTAAGAAAATAGAAAAGAGGAGAGACAAAGAGAGAGAGAGAGAGAGAGAGAGAGAGAGAGAGAGAGGAGTTGAGTACATGTGAGGTTGTGTGTAGGATTAGTCATATAAGTGACCTATGATATGTGTGAGGGTAACGAGTGAGGGCAACATTTGAGGGGATGATAGCCACTAATGGGTTGGCCCAATTTTGGACATTAAGTAAAGGGATGGTGGTGTATTCCTTTGGGTAAACCTTATTTAGGTATTATGGATATGGGGTTGTCCATTAGATTTGGGAGTGTGTAGGCAAGATGTTTGGTGTTTTATAGAGGGAGGAGTGGTGTTGTGTGTTTTGTGTGTGCCATGTAAGTGGCTACATGAAATTGGGTTGGGTGATGGGTCAAGTTGGGTTAAGTTTGGGCTTGGTGTGGTCATGACTACAAATTTAGATCAATTATGATCATTGATGAAATAGTAGCATACGGAGGCTCAATTAGATGGCACACAAGTGGCATGTACGTAGTAGGCTCAAAATAGGTCAAAACCATATATTGGATCGATTAGGTTAGATCTATGTCGAGTCCCAAAATTTAATTGGAAGTTAGGTCATATTTTTCGGTAGATGATCAAATGACCTAAATTAACCAAAAAGTTATGTGATGTAAATAGAATACAAGCCTACAAGTTTGAGTGGGACATGATATATCAAAATGAAGACAAACTTGTCTAGATCGAAACCCATGAAAGATGTTTCGAGAGATTGACATTCCTGGCGCTCCAAAAATCAAAGTCCCAAAAAAGTACATTTAATGATCAAAACCAATTATAATAAAATATTTATTAAAAATAGTTCATTTAAAATTTTAAAAAGAGCCCTAAAATCTCGAGGGCTTACAGACTAGGAGATCGTATATATGTCAGCTATGTATCGAAAGGACTCCAGTCCATCTCGAATACGTATAAGCTGTCTTGTTGTTCTAAATCAACTAAATCTCAATCCACTAAATAATGATAAAAATAATGAATTAAGTGCATTAAGGTTGATTAGACCATAATATACTGATTCTAGAATAGATAAATGTGTTAGAGTAGATCCCCAATAATACATTTATCATGAACAAGATAGAAGAAAGGTGTAGCTTGTAAAAGACTAGGCTATAATAACAACATGTATCAAATAAAGGACAAAATAAAATAAAAAAGTGAGGAAGAGAATGATAATAACGACAACTAAATAAATCTGAAGTCTTGGTGTAGCAACATCCATCTATATCATACCTTCATCTGATACCTGGAGAGATCACCAGGTCCTCAAGAGACTAGCAAGACACATAATATACAAGCCTACTTTGATAGTATATAACATGCAAGGAAGGATATGAATAGTATAAGGAAGTAAAGACTGAAGAAAGTACAATACAAGAAATAAAACATAAAAGAAATGGCATGCCTCAAGAATCGTGCTAATAAACACGACTAAAAGAAAATCGAGTTAAACCGTAGCTTGGTAGTTGATAACGGCCCTATAGATTGCAGCCCGGTGGTTGCTAACAACTTATAGTATGTCTCTATCGCAGCACGGTGATTGCTAACGATTGAGAGTGGTCAAGTATTGTCACGTCTAAAACAAGGTCCTCGCCTAAAGCTAAGAGTCAAACAAGTCAAATTAAACATGTCAAGTCCAAGTTAAGTCCAGGCTTAAACATGTCAAAGAAACATGGCATAGGCTAAGAAATTCGATCACTAGTGTCATGACCCGCACCCAAGCTAGGGGCACAAGTACGTGGTTACGTCCAGCCTACACCACAGAATCGACGGTAGAACGCTGTATAGGTCATCTGTAAATACTACAACTAAACAGTAGAAGGGTACCTATCATCTCCGCATGGAGGAATATAATATGGCATAACTCAATCACAAGATAAAACTAAGATAGATAGCACGGAATAGAAATATGATAGAAGTGAAAACAGGAAATGAGTTCAGGATCCAACACAGCTCAGAGATATAAACAACATCACAGAGTCACAAAATATAATATAGAATACTGCAGTCTAAAAACACTAGCTGGATCGCAGTCCAGGCAAACCTAACTAAGCTATACTAGTCCAGGTGTGCAAAGTCTAGTGGGTCAACTATTAGGCCACAGTCCTGGACTAAGTCTTCATCTACCTCGACCCCATAGTAGGTCAAGCAGTCTGCCTCAGTATCATCTGTAATATATCACTACTACAAAAATCGTTAACAATGACACTTTATAGATGACACTCATCTCAAAATGTCATTAATGATATATTTAATGTCGGCTCATTAGATGATCATCATTAATAACTTTATCAATGACATAAAAAATAATAAGGTCATAATAGGTACTATAAGATGACAACTAAAAATATAAGGGTCATAAAATAAATTATGGATGTCATCTTTTGTGTATAATTTTTTTTTATTTTATTTCAAAACATAATAATATCATAAAAACTTTATCAATGACATTAAAAAAAATAATGTCATAATAAGTACCATTCCATGTAGTTGAAGTCTCATTTGCGGCAGGCACGCATTATTTATACGTTGTAATTGTTTTCATTTGAAAACTTTTTTATCAATGTTTTCCCTCTTATGTTTCCATTCAAGTTTTTATTTCCCTCCTAAGAATTTGAACTGTATGCACTTATTATATATTATAGAGGAAAATAGAGAATCGACTCATTACTCTGATCCCATAAGGGAAAGGGGCTTCTTTTCGTTAGGAGGAGTAGCTTGCCACCGACGGCGTACGGATTCGACGCTGGGCAGAGGGTTCTTGACTGGGCTCCCATGGCACGGAGGCTTCACCATCGATGGCGAGTGGGGGTTCTGCGGTCATCGCGGAGACATGAACGGGAAGAGGGAGCGGATCTGGGTATCGCTGGCAAGCCTGATGGCTCGAAAGTAGTGGATGAGGGGACCACGGCTCCAGCGTTCTTGTAGGTGACAGTCAGACGGTCCGCAGTAGAGGTGTCGATGGTGATAAGATGCTTCTCTAGTGGATGATCCGAGTAATGAAAGCCCGCGATAGCGTCGGCTACGAGCTCTGGCGATGGAGTGCAGTGGCTGAGGTGATTGTAATCGTGATCACTCTGGACCTCCCGACGGTGGCAACGACGGTCGCTGGTCAACGACGGTCGCTGGTGATCCGGTGCAGCTTTGGCGCTTATCGAGTAGTACTCGGCTATCGGTGGTGTCGATACTGATGTGGCGTTACACGAGTGGAAGAATCGGTTGGCCGACAATTCACGTTACCAGGGACATCCGCAAGGGGGTCACCAAGGTCGGGGACCTCAGGTTCAGTGTGCTCGACTCGGCTAGGCTCAAGGGGGATGCCGCCTCCGACACCATCCTTAGCCTCACCACCGCGATGACCTGGAATGTCCTCGCCAGGTCCAAGTTTGCTATCTTCTTGATCGATGTCAGGTTCGTTTCTCAGAATTTTTGAGGAAAATTTTGCTAGCTTGATATGTTAATGTTGAGAACCAAACTATGAGTCAGGAAATCTATAAAGTAGAGTGAAATGTTCGTGTTGGTGCCTTGTTCGTGCCTGTGCAGAACAGTGAAAGAAATTACTTGCAAAAAATGGTTCTTTTTATGCCCACCTAGTGTTTGACGAAATACTCCAGTGGATTTTGTCAATCACTTGGTGAAGTATACTTGGTAAGCATTGGATGTATGTTTTTTCCTTGCTAGATATGGCGTGCTTATGGTTTTTCATTGCATGAATCACAATGGTTGTCATTCTTTGACCATGCAAGAGGATTTTAAGAACAAAGTTTTCTTGGAAAGAGTTTTGAAGTGTGGCAAGCTGGTGTTTTTGGGCTTTGCAAGTTCTAACTAATCAAGTCCGACCTATATATGATTTAATATCACTTCTTGTATCCTGGTTCTGTTTGAAGTACCCAAACATTGTCTTTTGAGCTTTCTATTTTGTTTAGAGCCTTTGAACACTTAATGAAGGTAGTAAAATTGCTATTTGATAAAATTAGTTTAAGTTGTGCTAGGTCAGATTTCCTATTTGGGATATATCAGCACAAAGATGGGAAGG
Source organism: Iris pallida (assembly GCA_029216955.1). Classification (NCBI taxonomy): domain Eukaryota; kingdom Viridiplantae; phylum Streptophyta; class Magnoliopsida; order Asparagales; family Iridaceae; genus Iris; species Iris pallida. The sequence continues at coordinate 34,260 of JANAVB010028641.1, forward strand.
AAAAGGTGATAGCAAATCACCTTGCTTCAAGCCTTCTTTTCATTTGAATTGATACTGATTAAGTTCCTCACCAAAAAATAGAAAAATTTCAGTTCATCTTTGCCCAAAGCTCCTTCCTTTGAGAAGCATTTAAAGAAAACTCCAGTGTACATTTTAACCAAACTGGAGCTTCTGCAATGGGGTTAAAAATATTATTTTGGTAATATAAAAAATATTAACCAAACTGGTCTCTGTAACCCAGAAGCACATTTATTTGTGAATAAAAGCTGAATGCAAAACCATACTGGGCCTCAGACTTGTAATGAGAGGTAAATTTATGACAATTACCACTGCAGCAAAGAAGTTTATTAACGTCAGGTTGTGAAGAAGTGAGCTTATTTTGGCTGTAAACATTTACAGATAATTCTCCCGGGACAAATACTACCTGTGTTGTATGGATATTTGTTTGTCTGAAATTCCTATGCTGTATGGACCTTCTGTTTTATGATGAAAACTACAGAGCAATAATTAATTTCTTGCAAGCAAGACTGACTATGCAAGGTTCGTCGAAATCGGTATTGGACCCTTCCTGTAGGTATTGGAATAGACAATATTGAGCTTTGGCTTTGTCGGCCCCATTCTCTACTTTGACTATGTTACTCCTGAAAAGGGATATATTACAGTGTGGTCACTAAGGATTTGAAAGAATATATCCCCATGTCATGTTCTAATTAAGTTATTTTATGGCATTAATTACCAGTACTTGTTAGTTTATATTTGTTTGTTGGATGCTAGTGAGATATGCTAAGAACTATTAGAGATTCGTGGTTGAGGTCAACAAGGTTGCCTCTCAGCCAAATTGACTCAGCCTCTCGAGATCAACCTGGTAGCCCATTTTTTTCTTCCACATCTTATTATTTTAATCCTTTGATTGTTATTTCTTAATTATTTTGAATATATACAATTGCAATGTCATATTTGTAGCTTTCTCTACCTTTTGTCGATTGATATATTCCTAAAGTAACTATAGATTTTATACTGACCCTCATGAACGAATTTGGAAATTCCTTCCGAAGAATGTGAGTGCCGGCAAGAGTAGAATGTTGTAAGTGAATATTGGCATTTAACAGAACTCTTACTGAAAACAGCTATATCAATACCAAAATGAATGAACCTTAGTTGCATATTTGTCTTATATACATATATGTATCTATGTAGAATTCCGGATGTATAGATCCTTTGAAATGAAAGTGCTCCTTTGAGTTGTGCAGATGGATGATGAGACCACCATGTCTCATGTGCTTGCTCCAAAATAAAAGGATGCCCCTAAAGACGAGCAAACTAACAACAGTCCTACAAAGACATCACCCAATGGATCTGTTAGAGGGACACCATCAACTTCCAAATCAAAGTCGAAGAAAAAAAATCTGGAGGTGATGATGTAAAGCCTGCTAACACTACACAACAGAAAAAGGTGAACACGTTTAATGTAAACTTCAAATTTATTTGCATGCTCAGCTTATTCGACGGCATGATAACATGAATAATGTTGCTCAAATCAAAAATAAACGTTGTACATTTACTCAGGAATTGTTGATGGCACAGACTTGAAGCTTGATCTTGATGATTGGCAACATGGATTCTCAGTTAGGTTGCAGTCTGCAATCAATCTAATATTTGATGTGTGGTTGTCGCCAAATTGTTGATGTGCCAACTTGAGGAACCTTACACTAACTTTTTTAATGAATTAACAAGATCTTAATATTTTCATCATTCTTTGACCAAAGCATCAGTTCCTCCATGTGATTTGTAGAGAGCATATTGTGACTTGGTTTTAAGCTTCATGTAAGAAGTATCTTTAAGGGATAAAGGGACCCTCAGATAATTAATGATTTGTTATACTCTTGTGAATTGCTAGGATTAATGGTTTTTATTGAGTAATGTACCTACAGGTTGGTATAAACTTACTTAATGTAGACATGGTGGGACATATATGTGATATTGAGGCTACATTTATAGCTTACAAGGCTGATGATGCAGTCGTGAAGGTAATATTTGTACCTCGAGCCTTTAGTGTATTCAATACATCAACACTTTATTTTATCATGTGATTTCTTAGGTTCATCTACTTTAATCCAATACAACATTGCATTTTATAAGCTCAATTAGTTTGCAATTCCTCCTTGATTCTATATGGTTTTGGTGTAAGTCAACACTTTTTAAGATATGGCTTGCTCAAAGGGAGATGGAGTGAAAAAGTCTAACATGGAAGTGTGTGAAGGTAAGTTTTCTTTTAGGTTTCTTTAGCAGGAAATTTGGTAAGTTGGCTGTTGAGATTGTTCTATATATTAATGTAATATTGGTTGTATTGGTATAACATGATATACTAGTTGATTTTATGTTTATTTTTGTAGTTTGCTGGGAGAGAATTACTATGTCAGAGAAATTGATGAAATGAGACGAGAGCTGGCCAAATTTATCCCGGTTATTGTTAATGAAGGTCGTATGTAAAAAATGACGCATTATAAAATTTTGGAAGTATTGTAAATTTATGTTGTGAACATTTGAGACTGAAATAATATGGTATAGTTCAATGTTGGCATTTTGAATAATTATGAAATGATTTTTTTGTTATTGGTGTTAAGTGTTTATTTTTCTTCTTTATATTGTACACAAAATACAAATTGTGGAATACAGATGACAAAATTGGAGCTATAAAAATAATGGAATTTAATGACAAATAAAAGTCATCTTTTGTAAATAAAGATGACGCATAAAAGTCATCTTTTAAAAATAAAGATGACGGGTATTGAGCTGTCATTGATTTCTTATGATAAATATAATTTTTTTAAAATAAAGATGACGCATAGAAGTCATCTTTTGTACATAAAATGATGCGTCAAAGTCATCTTTTATAAATAAAGATGATGCATAGAAGTCATCTTTTGTAAATAAAGAAGACATTTAAAAGTCATCTTTTATAAATAAAAATGACGTGTGTTTAGTTGTCATTGATTTTTCATGATAAAAGTCATCTAATATAAATAAAGATAACACAAAAAAGTCATCTTTTCTAAATAAAGATGACATATAAAAGTCATCTTTTATAAATAAAGATGACATGCGTTGAGCTGTCATTGATTCCTAATGATAAAGATGACCCCTTCATAGATGACGGCCAAACAAATGTCATCGATTATCATATTTAGCCGTCATTGTTATCTATTTTTGTAGTAGTGTATCAATGGTATCCTGTCAGGAAAATGAGCAAGTACAAACACTAACAGCAGTTCCATATGAATTGACAAATTCTATAAGAGATAATTATGATGAAATACAAGACAAAATCAACAGAAAATATATAACAGGATGTGAGTACTGAATATCATAACATGGTAAGAAAAGTACTGAATGTAGAACTGAGTAAGATATAAGATGTAATAAAGTAAATATAAAATGTGCCATGAATTATTAGAGCGTTATATGATCGGCTTGGAAAACCGGACAGGCTATCCACTTGGCCCGATAATCACAAGAAAATTACTGGAAAGGGTCATGTCGGCCAACCTGGATAACGAGCACAAGGAATAAGATCTTGCTACACCCTACGTGAAGTGAGGGTGGCGCAAGCACAAGAATATAGTGACAGGGTGGTATTGATCACATAGCCCCTAATAATTCTCCATCCCCGAGTAGTATGATGGATCCAGACATGACACATCATGACCCGGGATTCAAAAGCAGGGGGCCAGCCCACTCCTAAATCGGTGTCTATATAAGTACAGGAAACAAGATCGAATAATATACCAATATACCAGGAAATCCAGGAACAACATCTCATGCCAGGATCCGACGTATACTAGTCCGTGAACTATCGTGTCGGTAAATCAAGTAAGACACTACAACTAAATCAGATATAACAGATATCAAGACAATAAAAACTATTAGTGAATGTACTCGCCTGTGGTCCTGAGCTGATAAAGTAAACAGATGCTCAGAGTAATCACAGACCTAAAGATGAGATACCATTAGTCAAAACAAGGTTTAATAGTAAAAGGGAAACTAATTAAGTCATGATATGCAAGTCTAAGTCAAACTAGGTCAAACTAGGTCATATTAGGCCAAACTAGGTCATACTAGGTCACAGAAAGTCAAACTAAGACAAACTAGGTCATACTGGGTCATACTGGGCCAAACTAGGTCATACTAGGTCACAGGAAGTCAATCCAAGTCAAACTAGGTCAAACTAGGTCAAAGGTTGATCGAAAAACTATCGGTCCCAGATGGTAATGTCAAGATCGGTGCTGATGTTAACCTCCTCTTCAGCTCATCGAAGGTGGCCTGACACTCCTCAGTCCAGATGAACTCCACGTCTTTCCTGGTGAGTCTAGTCATCGGCTCCACAATCCGTGAGAAATCCTGGACGAACTTCCGATAATAGCCAGCCAAATCCAGAAAGATCCGAATCTCGACAACTGAACTGGGTGTAGACCAAGACTCCACTGCTTAAATCTTCTTCTGGTCCACAGAGGTCCCATGCTCGATCACAATATGACCCAAGAACTCGACCTGGTCGAGGAACAACTCGTACTTCAAAAGCTTCTCGTACAACTGCTCCTTCCTCAGAGTCTCGAACACAATCCTCAGATGCTCCTCGTGCTCCTCCGGCATCTTCGAGTAGACCAAGATGTCATCTATGAAGACCACCATGAACTTGTCAAGGTACTGATGGAATACCTTGTTCATCAAGTTCATGAACACTACTGGGGCATTGGTCAACCCAAATGGCATGACAGTGAACTCGTACTGGCCGTACCGAGTCCGAAAAGCCGTCTTTAGAACATCTTCCCGCTTCACCTTCAGCTGATGATAACCGGACCTCAGGTCTATCTTCGAAAACACCTTCGCGTCGCTCAACTAATCGAACAAGTCGTCAATCCTCGGCAACGGGCACTTGTTCTTGATAGTGAGGTTATTGAGCGCTCTGTAATCGATACACATGCATATCGTACCATCGTTCTTCGGTACAAATAGAACTGGTATGCCCCAAGGTGATGAATTGGATCTGATAAATCTCTTGTCCTGCGGCTCGTCGATTTGCTTCTTCAGCTCTGCCAACTCGCTGTTGTTGACCCTATAGACGTATGTAAAATAGGCTCAGCACCTGGCACTAAGTCTATAGAGAACTCAACGTCTCTATCTGGCGGCATTCCAGGCAACTCCTCAGGATAAACATCCATAAAATTAGCTATCAATGGATGCGGCAACGTCTGCCCCGCCAGCAAAGCTCCACAGAACCCATCTACCGGCTCAGCTGCTCCCCTGGCAAACACAAACTCTGGCTCTCCCGATGGCCTAAAAAGAACCCTACCTCCTTTACAGTCTATACTAACATGGTGCATGCTCAACCAATCCATTTCGAGTACCATGTCGTACCTCGGAAGGGGCATTACGAGCAAGCACGCACTCAAATCCCGGCCTCCTAATGTAACTCTCCGCCCAATATTATTAACCAGGATAATGCCTCCCTCGGTCAATATCTTGCAAGTCCTACCCAGATACTCAGCAATAATGTTGTGTCTTAGAGAAAAGGAAATAGACACAAAACTATCTGTGGCACCAGAATCAAATAAGGTAAAACCAGTGAAATAATCAAGGAGAACGTGACCTACCATAATATCACCCACTGGCTCTACCTCCTTTGCTGTCAAGGCGAACACCCTGCCCACAGGTGCTCCCTTCTGGTGCTGTACGAAGCGCTACTGTTGGGTCTGGAGTGGAGGACCCTCTGCTGAGCTGCTGGTCCTCTAGCCTGCTGCACTCTGTCTTGTCCTCCTCGGACTCCACGAACGTGGCAATCCTTCAGCTAGTGGTCGGGCGCCCCACAGTATAGACATACGCCCAATCTCTTTCTATAGGCCTCCAGACTGTGCCCCAAATTCCCACAGAAGCCGCATAGAGTAGTCTGCCTCTGGCCATGTCCCTGGTGCTGGTGGGCGCGTACTGGTGCCTGCTGAATCTGTAACTAAGGCTGCTGCTGAATCTGCCTCTGCTGAAAGTGAGGGTGCTTCGCCGGCCCCGTACTAGAGCTCGCTCTGAGAACATCGCTGCCCCTCTTCGGCTTGAGGCCGAAGTCCTCCTCTGCTATCTGCGCCTGTATCAGTATCTGCTCGAAGGTCACATCACGTCGCCCAGAAGTACGAGTGTGAACCACATGAATAAGACCCTTCCGGAACTTACGGGCCTTATACCCCGTATTCTGAATTAGATCTGGTGCAAACCTACTCAGACGGAAGAACTCTGTTGCATACTCGTCCACCGACGAGTTCCTCTGCTCCAATCCGACGAACTGGGCCACCAGAGCTGTCAGAGCCATATTGGGTTAGAACTTCTCCTTAAAATGCCGCTTGAAGTTCTCCCAAGTCAAACCCTTCACCGATGTACGAGGATCCATAAGAAACCAAGTCAAGGCGATATCGAAAAACTGTCTCGCCGCAGACGTCACCCAAAGCCCTTTCGGGACCTCTGCTAACTCCAGGCTCCGCTGGACATCCTCCGACCAGTCATCTGCATACAGGATACCGTCGGTACCCTTGAAGTCCCTCGGTTTATATTCCTAAAATCTAGACATATGCCAGGCCTCCCCTGACCCTGCTGCTGAACTGGGGTATCCTGTACTGTATCCGATACTACCCTCTCAATCGCTGCCATCGCCAGCTGGTGGGAGTTCTCTATGCTCTGCTGTAGCACCTCTGTCTGGCGGTGAGATGCGCCAGCCTGATGTTTTTGTGCCTCGGCCTGGGCCCTCTGGGTCTACAACATCTGCTGTAGAAGGGCCATCATCTGCTGTGCATCACTCCGTAGCGGAGGTGGCGGTGGAAGAGTCTTAGGAATGACTACGGACAGTCCCGTAGCTGGAGGTGGAAGACCTCCTGGGACTGTCGCTGCAACTCCCGCCTGAAGGATAGGAACTGAGGTGGCAGCTCCCTCAACTGCAGCTTCCATAGCCGAAGGTGGAGGTCCTACCGGATCGAACCTCTCTGGAACAGCACTAGGTCCTGCTGCCTGAGAGTGAGTAATCGTCATCCTGAGGATAGATTGAAACAAAAAATCAATATGGCACATAATAAGGAATATCAAGGAAGGACAATTAAATTCAAATGCAAAAGAGTTGTCATGGTAATCAAAAGATCAGAAATTTCCTAAAATGTGATTGAGTAACTCCTATCATATTCTAGATCCTATGTCCTAATCGCAGGCTCGTAATTAGTACTCTAAGTCGAGCACCAATACGAGATCGCACTAATTGTGACACAGACCTGCGTAGGCCACCACAGAAATGTGTTACGACCCACACCCAAGCTAGGGGTACAAGTACGTGGTTACGTCCAACCTATACCGCAGAATCAGCGATAGAAGGCTGTATAGGTCGTCTGTAAATACTACAACTAAATAGTATAAGGGTACCTGTCATTTCGTACGGAGTAATATAATATGGCATAACTCAATCACAAGATAAAACTAAGATAGATAGCACGAAATGGAAATATGATAGAAATGAAAATAGGAAATGAGTTCAGGATCCAACACAGCTCAAAGATATAAACAACATCACAGAGTCACAAAATATAATATAGAATACCATAGTCTGAAAACACTAGCTGGATCGCAGTCCAGACAAACCTAACTAAGCTATACTAGTCCACGTGTACAAAGTCTAGTGGCTCAACTATCAGGCCACAGTCCTGGACTAATTCTCCATCTACTTCGACCCTATAGTAGGTCGAGCAGTCTGCCTCAGTATCATTTGTAATATATTAACGATATCCTGTCAGAAAAATGAGCAAGTATAAACACTAACAGCAGTTCCATATGAATTGAAAAATACTATAAAAGACAATTATGATGAAATACAAGACAAAATCAACAGAAAATATATAACAGGATGTGAGTACTGAATATCATAACATGGTGAAAAAAGTATTGAATGTAGAACTGAGTAGAATATAAGATATAATAAAGTAAATACAAAATATACCATGAATTATTAGAGCATTATGTGATCGGCTTGGAAAACCGGACAGGCTATCCACTTGGCCCGATAATCACATAAAAATCACTAGAAAGGGTCATGCCGGCCAACCTGGATAACGAACACAAGGAATAAGATCTTGCTACACACTACGTGAAGTGAGGGTGGCGCAAGCACAAAAATATAGTGACAGGGTGGTATTGATCACATAGCCCCTAATAATTCTCCATCCCCTAGTAGTATGATGGATCCATATATGACACGTCATGACACGGGATTCAAAAGCAGGGGGCCAGCCCACTCCCAAATTGGTGTCTATATAAGTATAGGAAATAAAATCGAACAATATACCAATATATCAGGAAATCTAGAAACAACATCTCATGCCAGGATCCGACGTATACTAGTCCGTGAACCATCGTGTCGAAAAATCAAGTAAGACACTATAACTGAATCGAATATAGCAGATATCAAGATAATGAAAACTATCAGTGAATGTACTCGCCTGTGGTCCTGAGCTGATAAGATAAAAAGATGCTCAGAGTAATCAAAGACCTAAATATGAGATACCATAAGTCAAAACAGGGTTTAATAGTGAAAGGGAAACTAATTAAGTCATGATATGCAAGTCTAAGTCAAACTAGGTCAAACTAGGTCATATTGGGCCAAACTAGGTCATACTAGGTCACAGAAAGTAAATCCAAGTCAAACTATGTCAAACTGGGTCATACTGGGCCAAACTAGGTCATACTAGGTCACAGAAAGTCAATCCAAGTCAAACTAGGTCAAACTGGGTCAAAGGTTGACTTACAGTTGACTTTTGGTCAACTGGTCAACCCTGGTCAACCCTAGGTTAAACTAGTCAAATGTTGAGTAACAGTTGACTTTCAGTCAACTGGTCAACTCTGGTTGAGTTCGGTCAAGTTCTAGTCACTTTTAGGCTGAGTTTGACTTTCGGTTAACTTTTGTTGACTTTTGGTCAAAACGGTCAACCGAGGTCAAAACTAGTCTAAGAGCACTAATCCTAACCATTACCAACCAAGACAATCAATTTCTAACCATATTTAACACCTTAAACTCATACCTTAGCTTCTAGGTAATTACCTTAACCTTACTTATTACCCTTTACAAAGTATTCCTAATACCTTGCCCCGATACAAAGACAACCCTTCCTAACCTTGGTAGACTGACCTAGGCTTCTTAGGGTAGCTAGACACTAACCTATCTAGATATTACCAATCTAGAAATCTAGGTATCTAGTCCATCCAGTCCATCTTATCCTTATGTTGGTCACTCTCAACATTACCTTAAGAATCGTGAGATACCCTATGGTATCTTGAGATACCACCCTCCTAACACTATCCAACCATACTAGCTCACCCCTCCACACTCCTAGCGTCTTAGAGTATCACACTCACTAGCTCTATTAGGATACTAACCAACCTCACTCTCTAGCACACTCCACTAGGCCCACAACTCTCACATTCTAATATCTAAATCCTAACTAACATATAAGCTAACAATTCTAACTAACAAATATCTAACGACTTGCTAGCAAACTCTATCTAACAATGGCTAACTAATAAAGGGAATTGGCTAAATGGAAGGGGGCTAATTTCTAAAGAAAAAGGGGGTTAAATGGGTTAAAACTAATGGCCAAAAGGACTAAATCTGCTGCCATAAGCTGCTACTGAAAAACTGCTGCTGAAAAGCTGCTGCTTACTGCAACTGCTGCTGCTTATACTTACTGCAACTGCTGCTGCTTACTAAAAGATGCTGCTGCTGCTTACTGCAGCTGCTGCTGCCTGCTTACTAAAAGCTGTTGCTGCTGTAAAAATATCAAAGTTTGACTACCCATAAGTCCAATTCTGGACACAAGGGCAAAATTGTAATTTTGGACCAAAATAGTATCCGTCGTTGGACTCGCTTTGCATTGAAAAATGTGCCAGAACCTATAGTCTCTAAATTCAACAAATTATATACCTACGAGTCTAGTTTTTCTATATGAACTCAACGGTATCTCCATATTTGGATTTCGATGAGCTATGCACAAAATCGCCCGTTGAGTAGGGTCGGAGGCCTGCCAAAATGGCATTCCAGTCGACCTTCCTAGAATCGAACCAAACTTGGCACACAGGACCAAAAAACGATATGAGTCCAGTGGCACAAGTTTCGTTCCAATGTGTTGTACATGCACAAAGTAATTGGAGATTTTGCAACGGGGCCGATATGGTGTACCTTGATCGATAAGCCTCGAATTTGTCGTACAAATGCAACCAATTCGAGTTTCGTCAAATCCAACACGTCCGCAATATCTGTTCGCACCTTTTGATACTCATTGGTTGCAACAAAGTCGCCCAGATTGTCGGGATGCACACCGTATCGGTAAATTTCAGGTTTTGAAAACAAATTTTTTAGGGTTTTTGGAACTAGTTTTATTCGAAAATTAATGACAGAAACAATTCACATAATAGGTCGTCTTAAAGCCGTTTATATTGTCTACAACTCAGTTAAAGTGGATATTGGAATTTATTGATGTTCTGTTAGATATTCGTCTTCTAAATTACTGTTTTAGGGTAATTCTTGTGTTCCCGAAATTCCTATTTTTTGATTTCCCATGAATTTTCATGAGCAATCCAGGGCTAACTAAGAAAAACTACTTGGAAAGGATTTTTAAAGGATTAACCCAGCGACCCATAGAAATTTATGGATTGATGTTTCATTGAACGATTATTGACAAAACAAACCTTGAAGAAGCATCATTGCTGCTTCTTTCTGTTACTACTGCTACAGGGTTTTTTTGCTGGTGCTGTTGTGGCTGGGTTCGACCTGCCGGCAGCGATGTACGACGGTGCACGGTCGAAGGATGGCATAGCCTTAACATTAATGGCGAGGTTCAAACGAAGAAAGGCTTACGGTGGATACCTAGGCACCCAGAGACGAGGAAGGGCGTAGCAAGCGACGAAATGCTTCGGGGAGTTGAAAATAAGCATAGATCCGGAGATTCCTGAATAGGTCAACCCTTCGAACTACTGCTGAATCCATGGGCAGGCAAGAGACAACCTGGTGAACTGAAACATCTTAGTAGCCATAGGAAAAGAAAGCAGAAGTCGTCGAGGATAGAGCACGCGCTAGGGTGTCAGGGGATCTTAGAGTTTGGGTTTCGTCTCCCAATCTCTCCTCTGCATATATATGGAAAGGGTCGGGGATAGGTGGAGGTCTGTGGGGATTTCTTAACTCACGAGAAATCTGTTTGAATTTCATGCAAGTTATTCTCTCTCTCTCTCTCTTTTTCTCCTACTTTATCTCTATATATGTATATATTATTGATAAATAACTGTCTCTCTCTCTCTCTCTCTATATATATATATATATATATATATATATAAAATATATATATATATATTTTCTCTCTCTTTTTCTCCTACTTTATCTCTATATATGTATATATTATTGATAAATAACTCTCTCTCTCTCTCTCTCTCTATATATATATATATATATATATATATATATATATATATATATATATATATATATATATATATATATATAGTACGCGAAACCCATTCATTCATACAGAAGAAGAAAAAAGTCTTCCTGCGAAACCCATCCATTCATACAGAAGAAGAAAAAAGTCTCCCTCTCTCTCTCTCTCTCTCTCCTATTGATCCCTACAAGTACCGACCATCGAGCGCCTTCAACTCTCCTTACTTCACGGCCAACTCCGGCGCACCCGTCTTCAACAATAACAACTCCCTCATCGTCGGATCCAGAGGTCCAATCCTCCTTGAGGATTATCATCTCATTGAGAAGCTTGCACAATTTGACCGGGAGCGCATTCCTGAGCGTGTTGTTCATGTCAGGGGAGCCAGTGCTAAGGGTTTCTTTGAGGTCACCCGTGATATTTCTTCCCTCACATGTGCTGATTTCCTTAGGGCACCCGGGATGCAGACCCCCTATCATCGTTCGCTTCTCAATTGTTGTCACGACCCGCACCCGCTTATCGGACGCAAGCACGTGAGCAAGCCAGCTACGCATCAAGCGGACTCCAGCCCCTTTCGAATACATAAACGTTGTCAAGGCTATGGTATACTACCAAATCATGGCAGAACAAATCTATATCTCAATCCATAATAAGAATACGAAACATGAATGAACACTATGGGTCGTGGTCTGCAGCCCACTAGCATATATGTCCGATGAGACTCTAAGAAAAATAACAAGAGTCTCTAAACTGAATCAATAAACAAGATAACTCATGATAAGGAATGTAGAGCACGAAAGGATAACCAACGTAATAATGATACCTGAATCCCACAAGAATCGCAAATCCTCCGCCATCCAAGACTACTAGATCAGGTCCTCAGAGGACATAACAAGATACATAATATATATGCCTATCTAACAGTTTTATCATGCACAAGAAAATAAACAAGAAAACAGGAACACGATAAATAACTACGAACACGAACACGAACCCCCGAACACTAGAACAACTACGCGTAAATGAACTGCCGAGCAAATAATAAACACGAGATTAATGGAAGAACCAAACCCTCATCCCGAGTGTGGACTTACGGGTTTGAACTAAGCACTAACCCTCGTCCCGAGTGTGGACTCTCTGGTTAGTACTAACCCTCGTCCCGAGTGTGGACTCTCTGGTTAGTTCACGGCAAGGCACCCTCGTCCTGAGTGTGGACTCTCTGGTGCAAGTATAACATCCTCGTCCCGAGTGTGGACTCTCTGATGTAAACACCCTCGTCCCGAGTGTGGACTCTCTGGTGCAAATCAAGTCAACACCCTCGTCCCGAGTGTGGACTCTCCGGTGCAAATAATCGACATCCTTGTCCCGACTGTGGACTCACGGATGTAAACAGATCAAGAAAAATACCCTCGTCCCGAGTGTGGACTCTCTGGTGCCAAGGAAACAATATCAAGGATTTAGCCGTTCAATTACACGTACTCATTTTATGACTCGACTCAAGCAAGGTACTGACAAAAAACTCCAAGTGTGAACCACAAGACCAAACATGAACACGGCTATATGCAATAAAAACAACTCAAAGAATATAATACGAAAAGCACATGTCCATAAACAACCAAAACTGGGAAATGAAATACAATGCATGTAAATAAAGTTGTGTAGAAAGGCAAGGTATACTTGCCTGTGGTCCTGAGCTGCTGATACGGATCAGGATCCGTATCGAGGTCCAAGTGACCTGTTTATGCATTTAATGTCAGAAGACAAAAATAAAAACCAATATCACTCCTATCTAAAATATCTATTGAATTCCTAACATGGTGAATTCTATACTGGTGAGATTGCCTATAGCTAACATCATTGTCTTGTTTGGTGCTTTTAAGCCATTCATGAGTTGGTCTGATATATCATGGAAGTACCCCTTTGCAAGCCTATACCTATATTCTATATACCTGTGTATTGGTTGACACCTTAAACCATTTATACTCTAACCTCTAACCCTACTGCTGCTGTCTTTCCCTATATTTGAGCTGTCAGCACACCCTCCTTAAACTTCTGGAATTCATTTTTCTATAGGTAATACAAATTACTGTTTTTCTCTATAAAAGAGTAGCCATTAGTTTATTGTCAGTACATATGGCTTGCCCATATTCAAATTCACCTAAAAGATACAAAGCGAGTGCACAAATAACCAAACAAGCTGTCCTAATATGCTATGATGGGAATTATCAATCAGCCTAAAAATCATAAGCAAGTTCTGATTGTGTATTAAAGCAATGCTATATATCAAGCAGTTTTCTCTATGTGGTCAGTTCATAGTTCATATTTCATACTTAGATACCAGTTAATCGAATTCCTCGACCACTAATCACAATTAAATGTCCACTTGGAATTATCCATTATTCTGCTGCTGGATTAATTAAGCGACTGTTTAATTGTCGAGTAATCTTTTTTTGAACAACGGTTCAAAGTTATAACTCTTTGAATCTGAACTCTAGAACTGAAAACCTATAGATTGCACCCACTAGCTAGGTAGGATTTTCCAAATACAGAACCTTAAACAAAGAAAGAAAATGTAGTCCAAAAAATTGTTAATACTTCCTACAACTAGGCATATGAGCACTAATGATGAGGCTTTCATAAAAAAAAGTGTCGTTCGACTTAATTATGAGCACTAATGATGGACACTGGTTGCGTAATAATGTAACAAGCATGTCTAATATAATCTCAGAAATATGTACTAGCTTTTGCAAAAGAAATAGTGCACTGAATGCCATCTTCATTTAAACCAAAATTGGACCCAGAACTAATACAGTCAATATAACCCCAAATTCACCCTCACCATACCTAACGGTCATATTTATTCAAATCTTCCACTACTCAAAACTGCAACTCTTCAAACTAACACAAAATCGACATCAACATACTCCAAATTCGTGTTCGACCCCATAGTAGCAATCAAAATGTAGCACTGGCTTACAACCGAGCACCCAATGGCTACAAAGCAATCCAAATTACCTCTCCTAACATGTACAGAATCCAGTTACACATACCTGAGTCCAATAGATTACAAGTGTTCGTATCCTGAACGAATTCCCGTCCCCTGTCCGCGAGTCCAATTTATATCGGCTGTTTCAAACAAATTGTCGAACACCTAGTATACAATAATAAGAATTCAAGCAATTATCAATTCCATGATAATTCGATCAGAAATTCCAATGAGGAATTCAAAGAAGGCCATTACTCAAAATCCAAAAACACAAATTTACATATCAATCCCCAGAGTAAGAAGTAAGATTCGCTAGATCGATAAAGAACAGATTGATTAATCATATAGAAACGAGGAAGAAGATGGCACGCTGACCTGACACCGCTCGTCGTCGATCAACCGTGAGTTCGTCGGGCCTTCGAGAGAACTGCACGTCACCGTGCCTCGTCGTCGCCACCGAGGAATGGCCGTCACCTGATGATGCAATCGAGAGTCGCCGGAGAAGTTCTTGGTTGATCGTCGGGGACAGGCCACTGCGCGTGGTCGAAGCTCGAGGAGCCGCCGAGAGTTGGCATGAGATCGACTGGAGGAGGAGGATGCTGGCATCGTGGTGGTGGGCGTGGGTCCTCTTGCCAGTAGATTTCACGAACAGGAAGTAAGGGGATTAGGGTTTGATGAGTACGGCTACTCCTCTATATTTATAGGTGAATCAATGGGGGAATAGATGAGAGCCAATCTAGATTTGAAATTCCTTTGATTTGATCCTTCGAACTTTTCTCTATTCGAGCAGAGGAACAGATGTGGCTGAGTTTTGAATTTTTCGGTTTTATAAATAAGCCCTCTAGAATTCAAACTCACTTTAAATGCCAAGTTTTATTATATCATTACTTATCCTTTATAATAAATCACTAGTTTATAGTATATATTAGTTTAAAAAAATATTTATAAAACACAAAATTATTATCTCATGAAATACTGAGAATAAAATAACAATAATCAGAACGGGGGTTTACAATGTCATTCATGAGCGTGGGAGTCCTGAAACCTTGAGAGACCCACGAGGTTTTGCTGTGAAATTCTATACCAGAGAGGGCAATTTTGATCTTGTGGGGAATAACTTCCCTGTGTTCTTCATTCGTGATGGGATTGAGTTTCCTGACATGGTGCATGCTTTGAAACCAAATCCAAAGTCCCACATCCAGGAAAACTGGAGGATACTAGACTTCTTCTCACACCACCCAGAGAGCTTGCACATGTTCACCTTCCTTTTTGACGATGTCGGTGTCCCATTGGACTACAGACACATGGATGGTTCTGGAGTCAGCACTTACACGCTCATTAACAAGGCGGGAAAAGCTCATTATGTTAAGTTCCACTGGAGACCAACTTGTGGGGTGAAATGTTTGTTGGAGGATGAAGCTGTCAATATTGGAGGCAAAAACCATAGTCGTGCAACTAAGGATCTTTATGATTCAATTGCTGCCAGAAGCTACCCAGAGTAGAAGCTTTTCATTCAGACAATTGATCGTGATCACGAGGATAAATTTGATTTTGATCCACTTGATGTCACCAAAACATGGCCAGAGGACATCTTGTCGCTCCAACCAGTTGGGCGTTTGGTCCTGAATAAGAATGTAGACAATTTCTTTGTAAAGAATGAGCAACTGGCCTTCTACCCAGCTATTATTATGCCTGGTATCTACTAATCAGATGATAAGTTGCTCCAGACCAGGGTTTTCTCCTATACTGACACCAGAGGCACCGTCTTGGGCCTAATTGTTTTGATGCATCCGGCTAATGCTCCCAAGTGTCCTCATCACAACAATCACCATGATGGTTTTATGAATTTCATGCATAGGGACGAGGAGGTAAATTATTTCCCTTCAAGTACGATCCTGTTCGACATTCAGAGATGTACCCAATACCATATGTTGTTCTTACTGGAAGGCATGGAAAAGTTTATAATCCCAAGGAGAATAATTTTAAGCCAATACTGCTACAAGGACCGGAAATAGGCCCGACACGTGAACCGACGCCATGTGTCGGGCGTCCATTGGTTGGGATCTGGTCAACAAGTTAGCAGGGGGGCTGTGTTTTTGTGGCACCCACATGCCAACCAATTCCGACCAGCCACATGGCATTTCGGTCTGTTGTTTGGTCCAAAATTTTGGGCTGAGTATCATTTTCCATTTCCAGCAACCTGGAGAGAGATACCGCTCATTTGATCCTGACAGGCAAGATCATTTTATCCGTCGATGGGTAGAGGCTCTGTCAGATCCTAGGGTCACTCACGAGATCCGCAACATTTGGATATCATATTGGTCCCAGGCTGACAAATCTTTGGGCCAGAAGTTGGCTATGCTTAATGTTAAACCCAACATGTAATGTGGATGCATGTCACAAGCACTGGACTTCAGATGACTAAAAGAGTGTTATACAGCTGGTCTTTGATTTCCAAATACTAGAACATTTGAGTCGTGTTACTATTGTACTGTTATAATAATAAATAATACACTATGCATCATGTAATAGCATGCATCACATATGGTGCAAAAAAAACTTTGGCATTTGACATGTTTGAGGTTATCTTACATATTATATATATATATATATATATATATATATATATATATATATATATATATATATATATATATATATATATATATATATATATATAATCTATAATTGCTAATATATATAAAAACAATCCATCAAACCATTCAAAATATACTACCTATATTTACCCAATTTTCACATATTTATACACATTCATATTTGTATATGACATATAATCAATTATTTATATTATGTATAATAATTCAAATTC
Source organism: Iris pallida (assembly GCA_029216955.1). Classification (NCBI taxonomy): domain Eukaryota; kingdom Viridiplantae; phylum Streptophyta; class Magnoliopsida; order Asparagales; family Iridaceae; genus Iris; species Iris pallida. The sequence continues at coordinate 51,574 of JANAVB010028641.1, forward strand.
TATTAAAATATCTAAACTCTAAAATTATACTAGAAGTAGAAAAAAATCTATAATATTTATAAATAGTAGAATGTAAAAATAACATAACAATATTTATTCACATACAAAATTTTATTTAATAGCAAGAACATATTCATTATATGTACTCAATCATTTATAAAATTGTGCACTAAATTATTAAAGTAAAATACCAATTCAACATATATCTACATGGACGTCCTTAGACATACTACCCGACTACATTGGTTTAGGTTTGGTTCGGGTCAAATTCGGACTAATTCGGTCTAACCAGGTCTCCTAAAAGTCATAATTTTAATAAATAACTAATTAAATGACCTATAAAGGTTAAATCACAACTTTGACTGATTTTCCTAGTTGGACACGACTATGGCTAGGCCTTCCCTAGCATGGCCAATACACTAGTCAAAGCACATGACTACACTCTCCGTGCCATAATTCCTAGTCAATATGTATCTCAAACTTAACTACAACTAAGGCCATATATATATATATATATATATATATATATATATATATATATATATATATATATATATATATATATATTTTATATATATATATATATATATATATATATATATATATATATATATATAAAATATATATATATATATATATATATATATATATATATATATATATATATATATATATAATATATATATATATATATATATATAGATATATAAAAAAAAAAAAAAAAAAAAAAAAAAAAAAAAAAAAAAAAAATATATATATATATATATATATATATATATATATATATATATATATATATATATATATATATATATAGTATTTAGGCTATTATAAATATAATCATATATATACAAAATTGTATCTAAATCTGTATGGCCCAAATAAATTTAAAATAATTCTACTAAGTCATGGCAACCTAACATGGCTCTACCAAGTGGGGTTGGCTAGGTTAGGGTCCAAATATTTTTCTAGTCAAATAGGATAGAAAACTCAACACATGAGTCTCTTATGCCGTTCGCAACTAAGTAACACATGGGGACTCGATTGAGTGGCACACCCTTGGCATGCATGTCATAGGCTCAAAAGGGTTCAATACCATATATTAGATCAAATAGTTTTGATCTATGTCGAGTTTCGAATTCACGCTGGAAGTTAGATCTAGAACTATTGTAAATAATCAAATGGCCTAAATTTGACCCGAAGTTGTGCGAAGTCAAAAGAATGTTAGGGGACAAATTTCGATGGAACATGATATATAAAGTTGAAGGTGGACTCGTCCACTTCAAAAATCATGAAGGAAGTTTTGAAAGGTTGGCATTTTTTGTGCTCAAAAAATCAAAGCTACGGAAAGTACATCTATAGTCATAATAAAAAAAAATTAATCTAATAAATGTAGTGCCCCGCTCCTCGTGGACCACTATGTAATACCCACGGCTTGTTGGCTCAGTTTTGAACTGAGTAGTTGGGGAAACCTTTGCCGGTATCAATTGATCACGGATGAAATGCAATGGACCTTTCCAATTGATGGATCGGCTTCTATTGAAAGTAATCTAAGAGTTTTGTTGGATGCTTTCTTTCGCTGCTTGGTTTTGATGAATGCATTTTTGTGTTGGTTTTCGATGATTGGTTTTTATTGTTCGCTTTAATCGCATTGCGCATTCATTCCGAATCTTGAGAGAAAGAGACCGAAGTATGCTAATCGAGTGTTGGTGCGAATGCAGGAGGACACATAGATAGAGGGTGAACGGCGCATGAAGTCCCTCGTTCTCTCAAAATAAGATTTAATCTTGGTGAGTTGCTTTAACCGGGCTTGCATTTATTTGTACGCCCTAAAAAAATGATCTCTAGTCCACTCTTTTGTTGCATCGCTCTGATCAACGATACCGAAAACAACAAAAGATAAGAATAAGAAATGAACTGCATGCTCACTCTTATGACCGCTATTTATCTGTTTTAAACGAATGCTAATGAGTGACTGCAAGGGAAATAAATGCTATCGAATGACCAAAAGAGAATTGAATGCTAATGAATGACCGAACGAATAAACAAGGCAAGAAATGAATATATCGCTACCTGTTGCTCCGTTAAGTTTTATCTGATAGAAAGAACAAGTCAAGTATTGGTTTTGGACAACTTGTACACAAGGTAATAGTCTCTCGACGATACTGGGGGCACCCGAAATCGATCGGCCTAGGAGAGATTGTAATAGCACCTTGAGGTAAATGCTACACCACGCAGAAAAAGGGGTATTGTGTCTATTAGCGACGAGCTGAACTATGAGTCTCAGTGGCTAATCATGGGAGCAGACCCATGGACCACCATGTAGTTAGGTGCATGCTTATGAACAGATTCTTATTGCAAAACCTAATACTGAGCAATGATGGAAAAGTATGCTCATATATTTGCAAATTATGCTAACATGTTTTGTATAGGGATGACTGTCGGCGATGGAGAAGATATTGGTGAAATGTTTCTATTGTCATGTTTCTTATGAATTGTTCAAAAAAACCTAGATAAGTAGAAAGATCACTAGTAAAATGTTAGCTTCATATGTTGACTTAGTGGAGATATTTGTGAGTTTTGGCTAAAACTTGCTTACCAATACATGATGTATGCTGACCCACGTTGTGGGCATCTTTTTCAGCTAGCAAGGAGACATGGGGATTTCAAGTGAGACACTGAAGCTCGTCTAGCGCAGTAGAGCTCGTTGGTTGCCTCGAAGCATTTCATTTCCTAGTCAAGTCTGCAAGTTTCCTTTGAAGGTGTCTTTTCATTTCAAGTATGTAATATGGGATATGATGTATGGACATTGTGGCTATTTTGAAAAAGAGTTTCAAAGAGAGATATGTAATCAATTTATGGCAATTGAGTCACAAGCTTTGTACCTTGTAATCCTATCAAGTTATGAATAAAAGAAGTGTTTCCTTTTCAAATCTCTGTATCCAATATTTGGTTTTTTGTAATTGGATATGCTGTGTGCGTGTGTTTTGCTTTGTCTAGTTGTATTATGCAGGTACTGGCCATGTGCAAGCGTAACTTAGACTTGCAGGGCATGACGCCTTAACGAGGACGAACGATCCCGCAGGGATCAAAGCGAGGACGAACGACCCTAGCGGGATCGGGGCGTGACAATAAATACAAAAAATCATAAATATAAAAAATCATATAAAATAAATAAATAAATAATTCCTAAAAATTAGGGTGCTTACATACGTACCGATGGCTAGCCTGCTACATAAATCTGAGATCTATATGCGACTCATGACTTCTTGGCACATACGTGTAAAGTCCAATGAATACAACACAAATAAAGGTGGTTGCTTAATTTTAGGTCAAATATGCATAGAAATAAAAAAGTAACAAAAAACAGAATAAATTGCATCTACATGTGATTTAGAACAACAAATTATATTATCGAAAATAAATAATAGATAAATAATAAATAAATGCATGCAACATGGTGAGCTAAAGTAAATAAATAGCAATGGCAAGGTACCTTGCCTGGTAGTGGTTTCTGCTGTGGTGCAATGATCATGATTGCACATAATTGACTTCGGTGTTAAATCTTCACAAGATGGCCTCCGGTGATGGGACAGACTGTTCCATCGAGTCCAAAACAGTCCAATTAGCTAAGGTCGACATAAGGAAGTCTATTTTCGCAAGGGAATAGGAAATACGATTAGCCGTAGTCAAAAATTGATAATCGATGGTGTAAATAATACCTGTACTATTTTTAGAAAATATTTATAATACTTGGAAAATAGATTTTATTAGTAAAAATATTTTACATAGACACTTGAAAATCCACAAAAATCATTTTATGATTTTAAAAACTCAATTATACCAAATTATGATTTATAGGTCAAAAACTATATATTTGAAATAGATCAAAATACTATAGTACTACTTTTGGATCCCAACCAAATTTTGAAGTAAACATAGGGCCTAAGTCCCTAATAGTAAAACTAAATTAACAAATATTGACCATGAATATTTATTAGGCCTGGCCCAAAAATATTTATTATAAAATAGTTGTTTAAAAAATTTATCTAATATATCACATAATTACTAAAGATAATATTTGTATAAATAAACTTATAACAATATATACATTTTATACATACATTCATACATAAAAATATTAATTAATTATATAACAATTAAATCTTTGTTCTTATAAAACTTGAGGAAAGAAGTAATAAGTAAGGGGAGCGAGAAGAATTAGTGAGGGAGAGGAATTGATAGGGGGAAGAGGGATTATCAAGAGAGCTGGAGAAAGAAAAGAGAGGGCTGCGAGAAAGAGACGGAGGAAGAGAGACACAAAGCTTACCATGGTCGTGGCTATAAAAAACGTCGGCAGTTCACCGTTCGGGTGCTGGCGGTCATTGGGCGCGGGGAGGCAGCACTTTAGAGGCTTGGGCACGCGACGGAGGTTACCTCGCTCAGATCGAAGGAGGTGCAAGCGTGCGGCGGTCCGGCACTGGATCTGGAAGGCACTCGGATCCGGCCGACGGTAAGGTTAGTTAGGGCCTTTTTTTAGGGATGTTGGTGGTGATGGTGACATGGTGGTGATGGGATGGCACTGCGGCTTGGTGGCTTCCGGTTCAGGTGGCGGTGACTGAGATGGATCTGCTATGAACGAAGCAGGGTGGTAGGATGTAGTGGTAGTTTGGTAGTGGTGGTGATGGTGGATACGATGGGGTGGTGTCAGGGCACAGGGGATGGTGGCGGTATTGACTGGGTGTCAGCATATCGACGATCGAAGATGATGGTGGAGAGAGGCTCTCATGAGGGTTTGGCATCGAGCAAGGACCGAGTGTCGGTGGTGCTCGCTAGCGCCGCTGGTGTTGCTCGAGATGGGGCCACAGTGAACGGTGGAAGTAGATGGCTGAGGGATGGCAGGGGTAGGCAGCGGCATCTCCTGGCCAAAATAGGGTTAAGATTAGGTATTTGGGTTAGGATTTAGGTTTGAATCGTGTCAATGTGTCCTACGTGACATGGACACAAGGAGGATTTTGTGGAATATAGTCGTGTCCGAGTGTGTAGGATACAGAGAGGGAAATTGTAAATGTATAGCGGCATGGAATAGTGAAAAGACACCCGGGGTCGGACCCGAGGCCAACACAGGCTGATATGGAAAAGTGGTGGACACAGACACGATGCACGACACGATAATGAGGATGTGGCTATAAAACTATTTGGGTTTCTAGGAAAAAGAGCAAAGGGAGCTCTTCTTATATAGGAGGTGGGCTCCTAATTAGATAAGGATTAGGACCATTTTAAACCCCTTACTAAATCTCACGTTTAATCTAAATTAATTTAAAATTAATTCAATAAAATCTAATCCAAATTTAAATTGCCACAAATGTTTAAACATTATTTTTAAAATAAAATTACCTTTTTATAATTAAAATAATTTCCAAAGAATTTCTAAAAATTGAATTTTACAAATATACATGAAGTTACTTTCATGTACATCGCATGCCAATACTACTTAAGAAAAATATTATTTCTAAATTATTACCTATATTTGTATAACAAATAAAATAGTCTTTATAAACAAAAATAAAGTTTGGCAAACCGGGCGACATATTTTTATATATTCAAACAATAAGATATTTACTTTATTATATTGAAACAAAATTTTTTACTTCTATATTTATTAATAATCTAAATAAAACTTTTGTATAAAAATTAACAAAAACTTTTTATATACGTATTCATACTCGACGAATAAATAATAAAACAAATAAATAAAAATAAAATAAAGTAAATCTATAGTAAAATTTAGGGGGTTTACAATGGGGAGCACCAGTTTTGTTCGTGCCGAAGAAGAATGGAACGGTACACTTGTGCATCGACTACAGGGAGTTGAATGCAGCAATAGTGAAGAACAAGTATCCCCTTCCACGTATCGATGATTTGTTTGATCAGTTGAGTGGAGCGCGGTTGTTTTCAAAGATTGACCTCTGATCCGACTATCATCAGATAAAGGTTCGGAAGGAGGATATTCCAAAGATAATTTTTTGGACGAGATACGGGCACTATGAGTTTCTACTAATTCGACTGGTTTAACCAATGCACCTGCAGTGTTCATGAACATGATGAACAAGGTATTTCATCAGTACCTGGACAAGTTCATGGTAGTTTTTATAGATAATATCTTGGTGTATTTCAAGAGCTACGAGGAGCATCTCAGAACCGTGCTGGAGACACTACAACAAGACAGGTTGTACGTTAAGCTAAGCAAGTGTAAGTTCTGCTTGGACAAAGTGCCATTCCTTGAGCATATCATTACATGATATGGATTATCATTTGACCCATAGAAGATCATCGCAGTTGAGACATGGCCTACGCCTACTTTAGTTACGGAGGTTAGGAGTTTCCTTAGACTTGTCGGATATTATTTGTGGTTTGTGGAAAACTTCTTTAAGATTACAAAGCCTACGACACTATTGACGCGTAAGGACCAGGCATTTATATTTACTGAGGAGTATCAAATGGCATTTGATGAGATGAAAAAGTGTCTGACGTCGGCACCTATATTGACTCTTCCCATATGATCTGGAGGTTTTATGGTTTATAGGATGCATCCCGGAGTGGATTAGGATGTCTTTTGATGCAGCATACAAGGTTGTGACATATGCATCGAGGCAGTTGAGGATTCATGAGAAGAACTATCCGACGCATGATCTAGAGCTAGCTGCGATGATATTTACACTAAAGCTATGGAGGCATTAGCGATGTGGAGAAAGAGTCAAGATTTTTACTGATCACAAGAGTTTAAAATACGTCTTCACTCAGAAGGAGCTGAATATGACACAAAGATGTTGGCTGGAGTTGATGAAGGACTACAAGATTGAACTATAATATCACCCTAGCAAGGTGAACGTTGTAGCAGATGCCTTGAGTAAAAAGCCTATGGCATACTTTTTGACGACTTAGCGTCACTTATTGGAGGATCTTTAGGAGCTCGGGATATAAATTATATTGACAAGTATGGATGGGCAGTTAGCTAACCTTGAGATTCAGTCTTCATTAGAAGAGAGGCTCAGGACAGCTCTATCTACAGATGCTAGATTCTAGAGGCTTCGATAAAGGATAGAGGTAGGCAGGCAAACTAGACTACGGATTCATAAGGATAGAATATTTGTAGGACCGATTATAGGAACGAGTTGTAAAGTGCAATACTCTAGAGGGGGGGTGAATAGAGTAGGCAGCGAAAATTAACTATTTAAAAATGTTAGTAATAATATCAGATAATATATAATCACAGATATATAAATAAAAAGTAGAGAGTAGAGAGCAAACGTAAACACAAGGATGTATACTGGTTTTCCTCTTGTGAGGACTAGTCCAGTCGAAAGAACTCTAGCTTCCAGTTGAATCCACTATGGAAAATCACCACAAGTTTTCATCCGAAGTTCTTGCAACTTCTACAATGCGAGCTTTGATCTGAAGTACTCGACCAACTTCAATTGTGAAGTGTCTATCTTCAATCAAGCCTCTGATTACAATCACTCTGAAACTTCTAGACCGTACCGTATTGGCAAATCGACTAGAGGATTGTAACTGGCTTGGGATTTGAAAATGAATAGCTCAGAATACTTTGGAAGAAGTAGTAGGCTTATAGAGAAGAGATATGAAAGTGAATTGGTGTGTTGAAATGATCAAAATTCTTTTATATTTATAGTTTTTCCAAAGGCAAAATTGGGACAGAAGTCGGACAGAATTTGCGCAGAACTCTATGAGAAAATCTCGGTAAGATCAGTAACTGCAGGAAGACCAAGTTCAAAAAACAACGTTCACTAACCGAACTCTGGCCGATCTCTGGCCGAATTCTGGCCGAATTCTGGCCAAATTCTGGCCGAGTTCTGGCAGAATTCTGTTGGAGTTCTGTTAGGGTTTTTGCAAATTGGTTTTGGGCATTTTTAAAAGATCAAGCAGTTAGAAAGTAGTTTGGGCTTTTGTAAGTGGGCTTGTTTTCAAAATGAAAGGATATTTTGAAAACGTTTCTTGGATAGCCTATTTGCCAGTACGATACAGTTTACATCAATTTCCAAGACTTAATAAATATGAAAAATATATTAATCAAATAGGAAAATCAATAGCCCTTTGATGATGCCTTTCTTCAGATATTTGAGCAAACATGAAGACGCCTTTTTCTTTGACGGCAGTCATCCAAAGATCAACAGATCTGGAATTCTGAATACCTTTCGGTGGCTTCGCCACCGAACCCCCATAAGGGGCGCTGCCCCCTCGACCCCTGTCCGCTGACCGGGCAGCGGAACCCCCGATGCGAGGCCCCGGATAGGTCGTTAGGTGGTTCAGAGAAATCTTCTTGTATGACGCCGTCTTTGGCCCATTAATATTACTCTATTACATATGTCCTGGTTTGATAAAGCTTGATCATGCTTACTGCATGTCTATAAGAACATGTTAGACGAACAAAATAATATGATACAAGCATAGAAATATGATATTGAACATTTAGGACAATGCTGAGTTTAAGTAGCAACATGATAGTGATTACTTGAATATTAGTGAGGTCATTATGTTAAACCCAATTGATTAGCCATATTCAAAAATATGATAGAATCATTGGGCTAACAATCTCCCCCTTTTTTATTATGGCAAATCGGTTAAGTTTAATCTATATACAATAGATGCACGTATCACTAATAAACACATAATACTAGAATATTGTGTGCTAACTTAAACTTATTTCTCCCCCTTTGACATGAACAAAAATAAGCTCCCCCGTAATTAGAGCTAAAATGAACTTAAGCATAAGTAAAGGAGGAAAGCAAAAATAATCATGATCAAGGATTAGGAGAACAGTGTAACGACAAGTTTAGAAAATTGTATAACTAAAGAATAAAAACTTGTCAACACAGTATAGTTGGTTAAGAAAAAGAAATCAATCAATAAATAGTTTACTAACTAGAAATTCAAAAATGATTTCAAAACATATTTTGTCATCATATTATGTTTTGAAATAGACCAAAAAAAATATCAATATAGTAGGAATCAATCATTGGTCATAAATAAATCACAAGGAATAGAAATTCGCAAAAAAAATCAAAAATATAATAAGACTTTTAACAATGATCACAAAAAAAATATGATTCATAATTTGCCCATACAAATTAGGAAATCACATCAATAAAGAGTACATTCATCGAAAAAGAAATCAAAAATACCTATACTAGAATCTATACAAAATTAATATCAAAGTTCATGAATTTGAATTCAATTACCTTAGCATGATATATGAATATCCATTAGATAAACATGAAGGTAATGAAGATAAAATACTTGGGAAGGAGAAATCCAGTCGTCTTGAATGCTCCCCCGCAAAGTATGATCAGTCTAAATATAGATAATCATGAACTTTCAGATAAAATATCAATAAGAAATGCCAAATCAATTTAAACTCAAAAGGATTATCAATAAATTAAATTAATTTTGGTAGGATAACTTTTAGAAACTCAAAAATGAGAGAATTAAAAATAAATATTAAAATCATATATTCTCTCATAAACTCAATACAAATCCAAATATAATGAATAACTCAACAAGATATTTAAATCAGACAATATAAGTCCATGATGAACTAGGTATACCACATATTAAGGGTATAAAATAATTGAAACAATTAATTTGTTCACCCTTAAAATATGCGTATATAGTTCAAAAATAATTTATATGCATAAAATAGATAAAATAAATAATCATAAGATCTAATGGATATCCAAAATATGCATTTTTCTTTCCTTTGATCAAATGATAGAAAATTCCAAACTTAAAACAAATATCATCTTTAGGCAAGAAAAAGAAATATCCAATAAATAAACGCTTAAAGATGAACATATATATATATATATATATATATATATATATATATATATATATATATATATATAAGAAATATTTCAAGACATTAAAAGATTTTGAAAACTGTCTTTAATAATAACATTTGATTATCGGACAGATTCAATAAATCAAAAAAAAATCAAAAAGACTTTTCAAAAAATATAGAATTTATTACGAAAAACTGTCTTAATAAATGTTCGAATGCGTCCATTTAGTCCTTAGACTGAAAGCTGTTGATTCGAATCCATAAATCATAAATAAACCCATTTGAACAAATAAATATAACATATCCAAAGAAAAATGTATGGCATGTCAAGGGGACAATTGACTTGAAACAATTAACTGCTCCACCTTTATATGGCTATATCCAAAAATAATAGTATTGACAAAAATTAAAAAAATTCAGAGACATATTTCCAGACGTAGAAAACTAATTCAAAAATATTAGGTCTTCTTATCAAAGTTTATTTCTTCCCTTTTAAAGTCTTAGCACGATGTCCATCAGATAACCGTAGGGTTAAAGAGAAGAAACGCTTTGAGAAAGAGAAATTCAATATGCTTGACTTCTTCCCGTAAAGAATTACTGCTATAGGCAGTTAGTAACTTGAATAAGAAGATAATAATATAAAGCTCAAAATTATTGAATATTACACAAGTTAAAGATGAAATCACAAGAACATAATATTCAATGAGTAGTCACAAGATCATCAAATCTGAATATTGAATAGTGTGACAGAAAAATAAATATATCAAAAGATGACAAACATTAACCAATGAAGATCAATGTATGTTACCTTTTGTAAAATTAAATAATATTATTAAATAATATTTTCTATCAAGTCTAAGATGCAAAATCCATCAGATAACAATTGCAACTAGATCTCAATAAATCTTTAGTTTATAAAGCGTTGATGAATCTTGGGTTAGCTATAGAGGTACTGTCCCCGCTAACGGAGGTTCACCGGGGAACACTTAAGTACCGCTTTGCTTCGACCGTAGTGGTGGTGACAGACAAACCCTTTGTAGGCTTGTACCCAAAATAAATCTCTTCTTTAATAAGAGAGGATTTAAGAAGATTTTGTGCAATATGAAAGCAATTATATTCTATGGACTTAGAAATCTTAGAACAATGTAGTATACGATATAAGATGTATCAATTACATTAACCCATATGTGCTACAAAATCATCGGGCGACAATAAAATATAAAACATTTGTAAATCAAAATGTAAGACCTAGATACGTTGATGTATTATGGAATCTAGGGAACTGGGTTCAGTACCTTGGATCCAGAACTAGATAATAGTTGCAAGTAGACCTTAATAAATCTTAAGTCTATAATGTATTGATCACTTCGGGTTAGCTGTAGGGGCCGGTTCCCAGCTAGCGTAGTCCGAAGACTAGTACACCGTGTCGCTTCAGGTTATTTATACCTGTATGATAGAAGGACCTTTTCGGCTTGTTCCCAAAATGACCTCTACTCTTAAGAACTTGGATTCAAAGGAATATATGCAGTATGATCGAACAACATCGAAATCCAGAATCCCTAAATATAAAAGAAGTAAATATCCAAAGAATGGTTTATCAAGATCAAGATATTGAAAAAATAATTTAAATAAGAGTCATGTATCCAAAATGTCAACCAAAAAGCCAAAAAAAACATCATTAAAAGAGGCTTTGAGGAAGAAGCTAATAAAGAGAAGAACATAAATTTGTTCAAAGTAATCAATAACTTAAGTATGAGATAAGCACAAGTTTAAAAACTACTTTTTTTAAAATAATATAAAACTTGAACTTAACTCATGTATCCCCATAAAGATATTTATACAAAAATATATATTAATATAAGAAACATATGAGCAATATATAAATGATAATGAATTATTCATGTATCCTTAATAAGCATAAAAAAATATCACAAGATCAAAAACATGCATAAATATGCTTTGTCAGACAAAGATTTAATTGATTCATAAGAAGTTAATCACAATAAAATTTGAGAATCAATAGTGAATATATTATGCAAGCACAAGGTTAAAATTAAAGTATATGTATATACTTTTCAAGTAAACAGAAGACTTGTACTGAACGTACATACTCACAAAATACTGATCAAAGTAAATATGACATGTTAAAGACAAATCAATAAGAAGTGACCATTAAAAAATATTAAAGGCGAAGAGTCAAAAGCATATTAACCAAAAACAAAAGCTCCTATGGACTAGAGTGGTATGCATGCTTCAAGGATAAAACTAAAATAAAAAGCATACATAGATAAATGTGTCACACTAATAAAATACTATATAGTGTGAACTAAACATTTAAGCTAAACAACTAGTCAAGGTAGGATTATGTCTCACATTGATTCAGACAATAAATAATTAAAAAGATATCAATAAGATCTAATAGCAAGAAATCAAAAAGAACATGCTAGATATTAAAAACTATTTAGGAAGCATGTTACCGAAGTGGTTCTAGTGACCATACTTATGTTGGTACAATTGCTTGGAAGATGACCTTTGTAGATTTGTAATCACCAATGTGCTCCATGGTTCTAAGGTTCAGCATAAGTAGCTCCACCTGAAATATTAGGTGAAGACTTTGGTATCCAATACATGGATCCACATTTGTTAGCTTTGGGAATCTATTTGCACAAGTTTATATCAACTAGCTTCCTAATCTGACAACAATTAGAAACGTGTCCATTCATACCACAATAATGACAGAAAGAATTAACATTAGTGCTATGTGCAGTAGTATGAGAACGTGCAGTAGTGTGGTATGGTCTTCGTGGATACTTGTAATAGAAAGCATGGTTGTGTGAAGCTTTAGCTTTGCTTGCTTCCTTTGTAAAAGATCTGACGTGTGTGACTTTGTGATGTGCTAAGTGTCTTGTGTTAGACTGAGTCGTAGGTTGTACTACCTGCTTTCCCAGTCTAATCTCTAACTTTTTAGAGTTAGCACAGATCTCATCATATTTAGCAGAAAGAGCATCAATTCTACATGAAGAAATAGAATACTTTTTCTTTTCTGATTCTAATTCCTCCTTAAGTTTAGCATTTTCTTGAGTGCTTTTCTCAATGCAATCAAGTGCCTCATGCAATCTAAACTCAAGTGTGAAAATCTCAGTAGAATTATCAGAAGTAGAAGTATTTTTTGCGTCATTCAATAAGCAAGTAAGTTTTTCATTCTCCCGCTTATAGGATAGAATATCCTTTATAGCTTGCTTATACTTATCTAACACTTTCTTGTGTTCTTCTAATAGATCACTGAAAGCATCAGATAACTCATCATAAGAAAATTCATTCTTTTCAAGAAGGAAATTATTCTGTACCTCGTTAGATAATGCCATTGAGCATAAATTTGTAGCATTATGAGGTCTCTCTTCTTCTTCTTCTTCTTCTTCTTCTTCAGAATCTCTTGCTTTGCTTTCACACCATATGCTCGTGCTAGTATACTTGTGAGATGATAATCGTTCTTCATTTGATTGTTCGTAGTGTCTCTCCTTTCTTGCAGTCGTTCAATCTTCTTAGATGTGGCCTATCTTCTTGCAATTGTCGTATACAAGCTCTTCTTCGTATAAGGGATTGTATTGTACCTTACATCCTAATTCCATCATGCATATATTTGCATCATTATGAAGACTATCCTTCTTTCTGGAGTTGCTAGCTTTGCTTTCCTATCTGCACTCATAAGTAGCTTCAAGAACTTTCCAAATTTTATGAAATGTTGTACAAGTATTAATAAGATTAAATACATTTATGTCTACAGCACAATAAAATATATGCATAGCTTTTGCATCAAGGCTAGCTAACTTCTTCTCTTCCTCCGTGTAACTATAATAAGGCTTATTGATTATAGAGGATGTGAGAATAGAAGTGATAGTAGGCTTTTTGTAGCCATTGACAACAATTGACCATAAGTCAAAATCTAGAGACTTCAGGTAGAAGCTCATCCGTGTTTTCCAGTATGTGTAATTTATACCATCAAATAGTTGGAGTCTATTTGTGGATTGCTCTTCAGTTGTGAAGTACATACTTACCAATGTGATATTGTGATCTATGTAACAGTTGTAATAAATAAGAATATAATAGCAGTGTTACCTCGCTTTACCTGTATAACCTGCTCTGATAGTGAGGATCTGCTCCAAGGATGTTAAGCCAAAATATCTATATAAGGAGCACCTACTCTGATACCAATTGTATGAACAATTGGGATCAGAATATAATACCTCTAGATGGAGCACTGGCTCTGATACCAATTGTAGGACCGATTATAGGAACGAGTTGTAAAGCACAATACTCTAGAGGGGGTGAATAGAGTAGGCAGTGAAAATTAATATTTAAAAATGTTAGTAACAATATCACATAATATATAATCACAGATATGTAAATAAAAAGTAGAGAGTAGAGAGCAAACACAAACACAAGGATGTATACTAGTTTTCCTCTTGTGAGAACTAGTCCAGTCGGAAGAACTCTAGCTTCCAGTGGAATCCACTATGGAAAATCATCATAAGTTTTCATCCGAAGTTCTTGTAACTTCTATAACGCGAGCTTTGATCCGAAGTACTCGACCAACTTCAATTGTGAAGTGTCTATCTTCAATCAAGCCTCTGATTACAATCACTCTAAAACTTCTAGACCGTACCGTACTGGCAAATCGACTAGAGGATTGTAACTGTCTTGGGATTTGAAATTGAATAGCTCAGAACACTTTGGAAGAAGTAGTAGGCTTATAGAGAAGAGATATGAAAGTGAATTGGTGTGTTGAAATGATCAAAATTCTTCTCTATTTATAGTTTTTCCAAAGGCAGAATTCTGACAAAATTCGGACAGAATTCGGGCAGAACTCTATGAGAAAATCTCAGTAAGATCCGTAACTGCAGGAAGACAAAGTTCAAAAAGCAACGTTCACTAACCGAACTCTGGTCGAACTCTGGCCGAATTCTGGCCGAATTCTGACCGAACTCTAGCCGAACTTTATTGAAGTTCTGTCAGGGTTTTTACAAATTGGTTTTGGGCATTTTGAAAAGATCAAGCAGTTAGGAAATAGTTTGGGCTTTTATAAGTGGGCTTGTTTTCAAAACGAAAGGGTATTTTGAAAACGTTTCTTGGATAGCCTATTTGCTAGTACGATGCAGTTTATATCGTATTCCTAGACTTAATAAATATAAAAAATATATTGATCAAATAGGAAAACTAATAGCCCTTTGATGACGCCTTTCTTCAGATATTTGAGCAAACATGAAGACGTCTTTTTCTTTGACGGCAGTCGTCCAAAGATTAACAGATCTAGAAATCTGAATACCTTTTGGTGGCTTCGCCCCCGAACCCCCATGGGGGGCGCTGCCCCCTCGACCCTTGTCCGCTGACCGGGCAGCGGAACCCCCGATACGAGGCCCCGGATAGGTCGTTAGGTGGTTCGGAGAAATCTTCTTGTATGACGCCGTCTTTGGCCCATTAATATTACTCTGTTGTATATGTCCTGGTTTGACAAAGCTTGATCATGCTTACTGTATATCTATAAGAACATGTTAGACGAACAAAATAATATGATACAAGCATAGCAATATGATATAGAACATTTAGGACAATGCTAAGTTTAAGTAGCAACATGATAGTGATTACATGAATATTATTGACGTTATTATGTTAAACTCAATTGATTAGCCATATTCAAAAATATGATATAATCATTGGGCTAACAATATTAAGGTATGTTGATGGCCTATATGTTCTGAGTGGAGAGTTGCAGTAGGAGTTAATGTAAGAGGCGCACAGTTCAGTACATTCTACTCATCCCAGAGGTACAAAGATGTATCAACATTTGAGGCATCACTACTGGTGGCATAGGATAAAAAGGGAGATTGCTAGACTCATGGCGAGATGTTTGGTATGTCAGCGGGTCAAGACCAAACATTAGAGATCGATGGGACTACTATAGTCGCTTCCCATTCCTGAGTGGAAGTGGGAACATATTTCGATAGACTTCGTCACTAGATTCCTGAGAAGCCCTAGCGGAAAGGATGCAGTTTGGGTGATCGTGGATCGACTCACCAAGTCGGCACATTTTTTTGCCTTTCAGAGTTAATCAATCCACGAAGATTTTGGTTGATATATAGATGAGGCGGATTGTATGATTACATGGAGTGCCAGTCAGTATTGTGTCTGATTGGGATTTGAGGTTCATATCTTATTTCTAGGGAAGTATGCAAGAGAGTCTCGGCACTCGACTAAAGTTTAGCACTTCATACAACCCTCAGACAGATGGCCAATCTGAGCAAACTATTCATACATTGGAGGATATGCTTAGAGCGTGTATGCTTCATTTTAGATGATCATTGGAGGATCACCTACACCTGTTCGAATTCGCGTACAATAACAGTTACTAGGCCAACATTCAGATGGCACCCTTCAAGGCAATTTATGGAAGAAAGTATCGTTATCCCGTATGTTGGAGTGTTTAGAGGGTGACATATTTTGGGGCTAGGGTTAGTGACCAGTACAGTTGAAAAGATGAAGCAGATTCAGGGGCATCTCCGGGAAGTGCAAGAGAGACAAAAGCATTGGACAGATGCACATCGCCGACCTTTGGAGTTCAAGGAAGGCGATCATACGTTCTTAAAGATCTTGCCTACCCGTGGTACCATCAGATTTGGTATGAAATCCAATTTTTGTTAATTAATATTATTATTATTATTATATTTATTATAATTATTAGTATTATTTTGAGTGTTAAAATTTATTTTGAAAATTATTAACATGGATTTTTGGATGCGAACCCAGACCCGAGCCCGAACCCAGACCTGAACCCTTTCTCCCTTTCAATTAAATTCTGATTTGGTTTTTAAAAAAAATAATAATAATGCTTGAGCTGGTCCACGAAGGACCAGCACATTCTCTTCTCCTCACTTTACTCCAACTATCACTCACGTTCAACTCTCCCCTAATATTTCTTCACACCACTAAACTCATTCCCCACTTCTCCTCTTATAACTCCCATTCACTTTCTCTCAACTCTTCACCAGTAGACTAAAACTCTCAAACTCTCAACCAGAGAGCAACCTCCTCACTCTCTCTCGTTCACAAGAGCTCAAATCCCTCAAAACCCCTTTTCCTCCCGAAGCTCCCAGCGGCGCCCTTAGGCCCGGACCCCGACGCCTCCCGCCGGCCTCCTCCCCTTGTCCGCCCCTCTCCGCGGATCCGAGCGTCGGATCCCCCTAGCCGGCCTCCCAGCGCGGCACCCCTCCCCGGCACACCTCTGCCCTCCCCGGCGCAGCTCCTACCGGCCCCCTGTGCGCCAGCACCCCAAGCAGCGGCCGCCGACCCCGCCTCCAGCACGCCCCCTTCGCTTTCCGACGACCCCAGCGGTCTCCCCGACCCGATCCAGCCCGCGTGCCCGTCCCCGAGGCAGCGCCCCCGGTTCCCAGTGCCCCTTCGTCGTTTCCGCAGCGCCTCCCCGTGCTTTCGCGGCCTCGTCCAGCGCTATCCAGCGCTTCGGCTGTTCCCGACTTGCTGTTCTCGTATTTCTTTTTCTATAACTTGCATCTGAGAGCTCTAGCCGAGCAACCCGAGGTATAACCCCTGTCCCGTTCTATTTTTTTAGTCTGTGATGAGATTGGTCCCCGATTCCCTCCCGGGAATTCGGTTTTTAGCGACGTCGTAGTTTCGGAACCTTTGGGAAGGTTCTGTTGGTTGTTTGGATTTTTTCGGAACTATTCGGAAAATGGATTTCGATATATTTTAGCTTCCGGATATTTCTGGTATTTTGTTGTGATGTTTTGGTTGGATTCGGACTCCCGAATTTGGTTCGGGTCGTTCCGAATTAATCTGTGGAATGTTTGTGGATTATTATATATATATATTTTTTGGGATTCCCTGGTTTGGGATTTACAGGAAAGATTATTGGCATATTTTCCAGTTTTTGGGTTGACCAAAAACAGAGGAGATGCTGCCGAATTTTTCCGTAAATTTAATTATATTTGATTTCAAAATGGATTTCGGAATTTTATTAAATATTTGGATTTTGGGCGACGACCGTATCGGTCAATGGGCCCCGGCTAAGTACAAACGAAACCGGCTTCGCCCGGACGTTGAGGCATTAGCCTAGTTGACGATTGGACCATATCTGAGACTAGTTCCTATTTAATTTATTTTATTTATTTAATTATAATTAATTATAGAAAGTTTAGAACTAACAACCGTTTCTGTCTTATTTCAATTTATGTAAATAAATTGTAATGGGCATAAGCCCGGCTGGTTGTTGGTTCTGTAACTGTAATTTGGTAGCGTAGGATTTTTGGTTATTTGCTGATTTTGCGAGTTTTTGTAGCGTACGAATAAATCTAAATAAAAGTTATTTTCATATAAAAAAGTAATAAAGATTTTCTCACCTAAAAATCTACAAGTTTTAATATTAACTAACGATCATGTATTTCTCACTAAAATAAGAAATTTAGTTTTATATTTATAATTACGAAAATACAAAGTTTTAATCAATTAAATTAGTATCGACGAGTTTTCCCAAAATACAAAGTTTAAACGATCTTTTCCCTCGTTGTAAATTCAATGCACCGATAATCATAATTTTGTTCGTGTTTTATTAATAAAGAATTAAAATGGATTAGGACACAATTAGAGATTTCAACTAGCACTACAAGAAACTAGGGTGTCTTACAACGGTCAAAAACCATTGCAAAAACCATATAACCCGTTGCAAAATCATTCTGCAACAGTTATTGGAACCATTGTAAATTTGAGCGTTGCAGATTCCTCTTGCAACGGTTATAGAAGATTTTTTCAATATTTTTATAAATAGTTGCAAATAACGTATTATGCAACGGATCTCACGTCAATGTATAACGGTTACATAGTGTTGTCAATAATATATTTGGCAATAATTTACAAACCATTGTAAATATTGAGTAAAGCACGATGTTTGATAACTGTTGCCTAAAATATTTCATGCAACAGTTAAAAATTGTTGCGGATAATAAGCAACGGTCAATAAAAAATACTTTTTTTTACCTCCAATAGGGCTCGAACTGCCAACCTCCTGGATCATATACCTCCACTCTACCACTAGGCTACAAGCTCATTTGTATATAAATACTTATATAATATATATGTACTTATATCATTTTCATCAATTGAAGCTTTTGGATCGATGTTAAATATATTATATAATAGTTTTTGTTAGCGAACAAGGAACCAATTAATATGACTAATTCTAATGATTAAATCCCTGTTGTGTATAAATAAAATTTAAATTGGACATTGAATTTGCAACGACTATAAACAAACTGTTGTAAGATCAATATTTTGTAATAGTTGTTTATTCTTTTGACAATGGTTATCATAAACGCTGTTATTAAACAAAAAAAATTACAACTGGTAGCACAAATTGTTGCACAATTATTACAAATAATAAGTCCAGTTACAACGGTTGCAAAAATTGTTGCGCAACCGTTGCTAACAATGAGCCTTTTTATAAGGCTTTATGTAATCGTTGCAAAATATTAATAAATTTGTAACAAATACTTAAAATCCTTGCATAACCGTTGCCCATTCAACTTGCTTTGACAACACTTTCATAAAATTGTTGCTTGACCGTTGTAAAAAAGAAAAACGTTTAGCAAGTGTTTATGAACCGTTATAAAAATGTATTAGGCAATGGTTAATCTATAACCATTGCAAATATATTTAATTTGGAAATGGTTGGTTCAACCATTACGTAACTGTTGCAAATTATAGTTCCAGCAACATTCATAAAAGTGTTGCACTAAAACTGTTGTAAAATAGGGGTATTTTTTGTAGTATAGCGTAGCTAGATTGGTAACCCTGGTTTCTGAGTTAATTTCTCGAATGTAGGAATTCGAGGACAATCCTAAATTCCCATCTTGAAGTCTTCATCCTCTCCAGTCCAGTCTATTTTGAGGCAAGTATAGTTTGTGTTAGTTTACAGTTATTTTAATAATCGTTTTATTACAAGTTTAAACCATGATGCAAACACGAAACTCTCCCTGAGAGTACTGACTGCAACTACTGTAACTGATTGGGGACTGGGGGAATAGAGTAATGTTTACGACCACATCCAACTGTAACTTAGGCCAGTATTAGCTTACCCCTCATACACACGGGGATAAGCCGAATCGTATCAATAGGATACAACTGTACATCCCAAGCCGGTCATATTCATTGCCTATTCAAATCACTCTGTTTTACTGCTAGAAAACTATTCATTTCTAAACTGTTTAAAATTGCATGATCCTATTATTTATTTTAACTGTTTAAATTAGCATGAATTGTACTTTGCACTCTCCTGACTGGAGATACATTTTTAGGGGACATTGAGGATGCTGAGCTGTGATACATCAGTTACTATGACCCTGTTCTGTACCCTGTAGTGCTGCCAGAGTCCCCATTGGAGGACATTGGGACTGAGGCCGATGAGCCGGCTGATTAGATAGCTTTCTTTTTCCAGCTTTGTTGTCTATTTAAAACTCTGTTTATTTGAATTCAGTTTTATTTCAGTATATTCAAATTTCAGTTGTATTTGATTTCAAGTTTAATAAAGTTTCATTTTCCGAATTTGAGTTGTGACAAATATAGATGTTGTTGTATGGTTACCTGCTAATGGAACAGCTTACTGCCGCCGTCTCAACAAAGGTGCATGCTGGGCATGATCCGGTTTGACCCAATTAATTGGGATCGGGTCGTGACATATTTTTAGTGGTGGCCCATACAGGTCAAACAACAACTTAGGAAAACATACTTAGAAACAATTAGAACATTAGAACATTGATTTGTCACAACATAGGTTCGAATTATATATAAATAAATATTTTTGTTTGATTATAGACTGGTAGGCTACCTTGCTTATGTGTGCATCCTAAACCTTCCAGAGAATGGCCATTGACAAGGCCAATCCTGCTGGCGATGAGGTGTCATCTCCGGATCATACCACATCTCCTCAACCAAGTCCAGGGTTTATTCCCTCGCAGCTGATTGACCGTCCCCATAATGCATCCAGTGAAGTTTTTACTACACCGGCGGATCCTACCTCTTCTCAAACTGAGCTGTATTTCCTTGGTGAAGTACCCATTCCTGATGCTCCACCAGTACCAACGAATACCTCCCAAATGGTTGCCCTACTTCAAGAAATCCTGGAGTCCCAGAAGGCTCAAGCTGAAGCCCAGCAGGAACAGATGGCTATCACGAGAGAAGTCATGAAGAACGTCAATGATGTAGCCTTAGCTATCTCCAATCAAGTTGGTGCGGAACCTCACCTTAGGAGGGGTACCCCTGAATCTAGAAGATATTTGGGTCCCATCAAGTATTCTACTTTCCGGCAGTCTTGTCGTAAGAGGCTATTGGCTTGTGACTACTGCAAGAGGCCTGGTCATCAGGCCGTTAGTTGCCGCAAGAGATTGGGACAATGTTTGGCATGTGGATCCGCTGAACATCGGGTAAAGAACTGCCTCTTATCTCCCCATTATACCAGAGCACCTATTCCAGCAACACCTGCTACGCCGCAACCTAGGAACTTCCTATCAAGCAGATCTTGCCTCCTACCCCTATTGCAGGAGGGCATGATGCAGACTCGAGGATCATAGAGGAAGATAAAGCAGTTGGAGACTGCTCATGCAAGAGCCAGAACCATGAAGATTAGTACCTAGGACTGCTGAATAGCATTATCTATTGTTATAAGAAGTTGTAACAGGATGTCCTTAGATCAATCATAAGAGCTTTGCTGTAATTCTCCACATAAATAAAATTCTTAGTTACACCTTTATGGTAAATGTTTTCCCTGATAGTTTTCCCGGATTACCCCAGATCTAGATATAGAGTTCACTATTGACCTAGTCCCCGGCTCTCTCCTATTTTAAGGGATGCTACAGAGTCAACCTGAAGTAGGCCAAGGAGATGAAGGACCAGATCAATGAAGTTCTAGGATTTACCCAAGATGGAACTTCATCCTAGGGAGAGTCTGTATTGTTAGTGCACAAGAAGGACGGAACAGTACGGATGTGCATCGACTACCGGGCGCTGAACAATATCACCATCAAGAACAAGTACCCTTTGCCCCGGATCGATGACCTATATGATCAATTGAGCGGAGCCAAGGTGTTTTCGAAGATCGATCTTAGATCTGGCTACCATCAGATGAGGGTCAGGAAGGAAGATATCCCCAAGACGGCATTCAACACCAAGTATGGGCAGTTTGGATTCTTGGACATGCCGTTTGGACTGACGAATGCTCCTGCGGTGTTCATGAACCTTATGAACAAGGTTTTCCACGAATATCTAGATCAAATTGTCATTGTCTTCTTCAATGACATTCTGATCTATTTAAAGACGGAAGAGGAGCACGAAGAGCACCTCAGAAAAGTTCTGGAAACTTTGCGGATGGAGAAGCTCTATGGTAAGCTATCCAAATGTGAATTCTTTTTAGACAAAGTGGAATTTTTGGGCCATGTTGTCACAGGAAAAGGAATTTCGGTGGATCCAAAGAAGATAGCTGCTATTGAGAAGTGGACTGTACCAAGCTCGGTTGCAGAGATCAGAAGCTTTTTTTAGTTTTGGCTAGCTACTACCGGAAGTTTGTGAAGGATTTCTCTAAGATTGCTGAACCAATGACGAACCTTACCAGGAAGAACGAGGAATTCATTTGGTCTGAAGCTTGCCAGTCAGCTTTTGAGGAACTGAAGAAGAGGCTTACAACAGCGCCGATACTTGCGCTACCCGCAGGTACCGGCGGTTTCTTAATCTATAGTGATGCTTTCGGTAAGGGACTGGGCTGCGTTCTTCAACAACACGGGAAAGTAATTGCTTATGCATCTAGGCAATTACGGACTCATGAGAATAACTATCCCATACATGACTTGGAGCTTACAGCGGTGATATTTGCTTTGAAGCTATGGAAGTACTACCTGTATGGAGAGAGAGTGGAAATATTTACAGACCACAAAAGTCTAAAATATGTTTTCACTCAGAAAGAGCTGAACATGAGACAGAGGCAATGGCTGGAGCTGATGAAGGATTTTGACATCAACCTGCAATATCATCCGGGTAAGGCTAATGTTGTTGCAGATGCACTTAGTCGATACCCGATGGCAATATTCTTGACCAAGGAGCGTCATTTGCTGGAGGACATGGAGAAGCTTGGATTGGAGATTGTACTGCCAGAAGAAGAGATGAAGAAACTTGGAAGAGAAGCCATTGTACCAGAAGATGAATCATCATTGATGCAGTTGCAAGTGCGTTTGAGTCTGATGGACAGAGTCAAGGAGGCACAATTCCAAGACGAGATGCTTTGTAAACTCAGAGACCAAGTGCTGGCAGGGACGCTTGAAGGATTCTCAATCGCCAGCGACGGAGCACTGAAGAATGGTACGAGGCTTTGCGTACCAACTGACAAACTGAGGAACGAGCTGATGCAAGAAGCACACCAGTCGCAGTATTCCATACATCTAGGAGCCAACAGAATGTACCAGGATATGCGTACTATAGTATGGTGGTACGAAATGAAGAAGGACGTATCCAGGTATGTGGCTAGATTAATTTGTCAGCAAGTTAAAGCTAGCAGACAGAGACTGGCAGGATTATTGCAGCCACTTGACATTCTGGAGTGGAAATGGGAGCACATAATGATAGATTTTGTGTCGGGACTGCCTCGATCCCAAGGAGGGAAGGATGCCATTTGGGTTATCGTAAACCGACTGACGAAGTCAGCTCACTTTATCCCCTTCAAGGTTGGTCTATCCACCGAGAAGTTGGCAGCACTGTACATACGGCACATCTACCGGATTCATGGAGTACCGGTAAGTATTGTATCTGACAGAGATACGAGATTTACCTCTCATTTTTGGAAGAGTTTGCATGACAGCTTGGGAACACAATTGAAGTTCAGTACTACCTGTCACTCCCAGACAGATGGATAATTAGAGAAGACAATCCAGACGCCTGAAGACATACCGAAATTTTTGCGTATTAGAGTTTGGAGGGTCTTGGAAAGATTATTTACACTTGGTAGAGTTCTCTTACGACAACAGCTACCAAGCTAGCATTTGATATGATTCTATTTGAAACTCTCTATGGACGTTGTTGCCGTACACCACTTGCATGGGACGATGTGGGAGAAAGAGTACTGCTGGATCCAGAGTTGGTGACTGACGCAGTAGTGAAGGTGAATGTAAGCTCAGGATTGCCCAAGACAGACAGAAGCATAGGGTCGATAGTAGTCGTCGACCAGTGGAGTTTGAAGAAGGAGATAGCGTTACTGTGAAGTTTTCTCCTACCAGAGGAACGATCAGTTTTGACGGAGCTGGGAAATTGAGGCCAGGTACATCAGGCCATTTGAAGTTTTAAGACGAGTTGGAAGTAGCGTACCGGTTAGCTCTACCAGCTAATCTTGAGAGAGTGCACAACGTCTTCTACGTATCACAGCTCAGACGCTAAAATTCGGATCCGAGTCACATTTTGGATAATTCAGAGCTGAAGATTGGACTCAACCTTTCAGTGCCAGAGAAACCAATTGCAAGCGTAGTCAGAGGTGAGAAGAAGATCAGAATTTGAGCCATCACATAAACTCCTATTTCTTATATTTTCGTTCTAAACTTGACTGATGCTGCTAATTCAGCCTAGTTTTGCAAGCTATCTCTTTATCAAGCTTGATCATGACAGTATTTTATTGGGTGCACCCACTAATATATTGTCTAATCAGGAGCGGTGCATGATGGTCTGATCAACCTCGTGTACTTTGGTTCGCTTTTGTATTTTTCTATATGGATGATATCATAAATGAAATTTGTCCCTAAACCGTCTCATCCACGACTGCCTTGGAAATTCTTATTGTTGGACCTGAGTTACGGGCGTGGTACCCGTACCTGTTTGATTCTCCTACCTTGCCTTTAATTTCGAGGACGAAATTTTCTAAGAAGAGAAGATTGTGAAACCCAATTTTTGTTAATTAATATTAGTATTATTATTATATTTATTATAATTATTAGTATTATTTTTGAGTGTTAAAATTTATTTCGAAAATTATTAACATGGATTCTTGGATGCGAACCCAGACCCGAGCCCGAACCCAGACCTGAACCCTTTCTCCCTTTCAATTAAATTCTGATTTGGTTTTAAAAAAAATGCTTGAGCTGGTCCACGAAGGACCAGCACATTCTCTTCTCCTCACTTTACTCTCCAACTATCACTCACGTTCAACTCTCCCCTAATATTTCTCCACACCACTAAACTCATTCCCCACTTCTCCTCTTATAACTCCCATTCACATCCCCTCAACTCTTCACCAGTAGACTAAAACTCTCAAACTCTCCACCAGAGAGCAACCTCCTCACTCTCTCTCGTTTACAAGAGCTCAAATCCCTCAAAACCCCTTTTCCTCCCGAAGCTCCCAGCGGCGCCCTTAGACCCGGACCCCGACGCCTCCCGCCGGCCTCCTCCCCTTGTCCGCCCCTCTCCGCGGATCCGAGCGCCGGAGTCCCCTAGCCGGCCTTCCAGCGGGCGCCCCTCCCCGGCACACCTCCGCCCTCCCCGGCGTAGCTCTGGCCGGCCCCCTGTGCGCCGGCACCCCCAGCAGCGGCCGCCGACCCCGTATCCAGCGCGCCCCCTTCGCTTCCCGGCAACCCCAGCGGTCACCCCGACCTGATCCAGCCCGCGCACCCGTCCCCGAGGCAGCGCCTCCGGTTCCCAGCGCCCCTTCGTCGTTTCCGCAGTGCCTCCCCGCGCTTTCGCGGCCTCGTCCAGCGCTGTCCAGCGCTTCGACTGTTCCCGACTTGCTGTTCTCGTCTTTCTTTTTCTATAACTTGCATCTGAGAGCTCTAGCCGAGCAACCCGAGGTATAACCCCTGTCCCATTCCATTTTTTTAGTCTGTGATGAGATTGTTCCCCGATTCCCTCCCGGGAATTCGGTTTTTAGCGACGTCGTAGTTTCGGAACCTTTGGGAATGTTCTGTTGGTTGTTTGGATTTTTTTGAAACTATTCAAAAAATGGATTTTGATATATTTTAGCTTTCGAATATTTCCGGTATTTTGCTGTGATGTTTTGGTTGGATTCGGACTCCCGAATTTGGTTCGGGTCGTTCCGAATTAATCTGTGGAATGTTTGAGGATTATTTTATATATATATTTTGGGATTCCCTGGTTTGGGATTTACAGGAAAGATTATTGGCATATTTTCCAGTTTTTGGGTTGACCAAAAACAGAGAAGATGCTGCCGGATTTTTTCGTAAATTCAATTATATTTTAAAAATGATTTCAAAATGGATTTCGGAATTTTATTAAATATTTGGATTTTGGGCGACGACCGTATCGGTCAATGGGCCCCGGCTAAGTGCAAACGAAACCGGCTTCGTCCGGACGTTGAGGCATTAGCCTAGTTGATGATTGGACCATATCTGAGACTAGTTCCTATTTAATTTATTTTATTTATTTAATTATAATTAATTATAGAAAGTTTAGAACTAACGACCGTTTTTGTCTTATTTTAATTTATGTAAATAAATTGTACTGGGCATAAGCCCGGCTGGTTGTTGGTTCTGTAACTGTAATTTGGTAGCGTAGGATTTTTGGTTATTTGCTGATTTTACGAGTTTTTGTAGCGTACGAATAAATCTAAATAAAAGTTATTTTCATATAAAAAATTAATAATGATTTTCTCACCTAAAAATCTATAAGTTTTAATATTAACTAACGATCATGTATTTCTCACTAAAATAAGAAATTTAGTTTTATATTTATAATTACGAAAATACAAAGTTTTAATCAATTAAATTGGTATCGACGAGTTTTCCCAAAATACAAATTTTAAACGATCTTTTCCCTCGTTGTAAATTCAATGCACCGATAATCGTAATTTTGTTCGTGTTTTATTAATAAAGAATTAAAATGGATTAGGACACAATTAGAGATTTCAACTAGCGTAGCTAGATTGGTAACCCTGGTTTCTGAGTCAATTTTTCGAATGTAGGAATTCGAGGACGATCCTAAATTCCCATCTCGAAGTCTTTATCCTCTCCAGTCCAGTCTATTTTGTGGCAAGTATAGTTTATGTTAGTTTACAGTTATTTTAATAATCGTTTTATTGCAAGTTTAAACCACGATACAAACACGAAATTCTTCCTGAGAGTACTGACTGCAACTACTGTAACTGATTGGGGACTGGGGGAATAGAGTAATGTTTATGACCACATCCAACTGTAACTTAGGCCAGTATTAGCTTACCCCTCATACACACGGGGATAAGCCAAATCGTATCAATAGGATACAACTGTACATCCCAAGCCGGTCATATTTATTGCCTATTCAAATCATACTGTTTTACTGCTAGAAAACTGTTCATTTCTAAACTGTTTAAAAGTGCATGATCCTATTATTTATTTTAACTGTTTAAATTAGCATGAATTATACTTTGCTCCCTCCTGACTGGAGATACATTTTTAGGGGACATTGAGGATGCTGAGCTGTTATACAGCAGTTACTACGACCCCGTTCTGTACCCTGTAGTGCTGCCAGAGTCCCTATTGGAGGACATTGGGACTGAGGCCGATGAGCCAGTTGATTAGATAGCTTTCTTTTTCCAGTTTTGTTATCTATTTAAAACTCTGTTTATTTGAATTCAGTTTTATTTCAGCATATTCAAATTTCAGTTGTATTTGATTTCAAGTTTAATAAAGTTTCATTTTCCGAATTTGAGTTGTGACAAATATAGATGTTGTTGTATGGTTACCTGCTAATGGAACAGCTTACTGCCGCCGTCTCAACAACGGTGCAGGCTGGGCATGATCCGGTTCGACCCAATTAAATGGGATCGGGTCGTGACATTTGGAGCGAGGGGTGAGCTTACTTCGAGGTATATAGGACCATTTGATATCTTGGAGCGTGTTAGGGAAGTGGCTTATAGACTTTTATTGCCTCCATCATAAGAAGGCATTCATGACATATTCCATATATCACAATTGAGGAGGTACGTGGATTAACCTAGTCACATACTTGATCATTCAGAGATTACAGTGGGGCTGAGTCAGACTTACGAGGAACAATTCGTTGAGATTATCGACAGCAGTGAGAAGGTATTGAGAGGACATACTATTTTACTAGTCCAGATTGCATGGAAGCATCAATATTCACCTGTCGAATCGACTTTGGAGCACAAGGATTCTATTCGAGAGCGCTTCCCACACTTGTTTAAGGATTCATGTACGAACATACGTACTAAATTTCTATACCCTTTAATATTTTATATTCTTGTTCTTTCGAATTGTACCAACATTCATAATTTCAGGGACAAAATTCTTCTAAGTAGGAAAGGATGTAAACCTCTGATTTTAAATTTCTTTTTCTTTTCTTTTACATATATGCTTTACACGATTAATTATTGGAAATTGAGGGATCGTCATGATTCTTTTCGTATTATTTATTTCTAATTTAGTTTTTCTAGAAGTATTAAATTAGTAGATATTAAATAATTACTACAAATAAAATATTATTCTTGTATGTTAGATATATGCAATTAAAGGCTTAGCAAATTTCAGCCCCATGTCTAATAATCCATACCCTTATAAGTATTCTATACCTAGTCCACTTTCTGTAAAATTCCTAAATTTCTACTATATTTTAGTACTGATTTTTTTTATTTTTTTTATACGTCGCAAAGTCGTACTGTACGTCGCATGGGAATTTACGTTTTCGTATTTACCTCGTCGAGTGCAAATATGGGCGAGGTTCATATTTTTAGAAAAATGATTTTGATTTTATCAATCGGTGATGGTTTCAAAATAATATGTATAATAAATATTTTTTTAAAAAGTTGTGAAAAGTATCTATCGAGATTGGCAAAATTATTATTTTTAATTATTTATAAAATACTATCTTATTTTAATAGTGGTAAAATAGAAAACTAGAATATACTACTCGTGTAAAGTACATGAAAAATTATTTCATGTATATTTTTAAATTTTATTTTTATTATTTATAATAAATTATTTAGCCATAAGGTGTTTTAAATATTTAAATATTTATGTTTATTTTCGAAATTAATTATTATTAAAATATTATTGTTCATAAAAATATATTTTTAAATTTTGTTTGATTGATATTTAGATAAATTATTATGATTTAAAAATATGGATGTATTTTATGGATTCTATTTTAATATAAAGATTTACCTAGATTTAAATTGATTTGGAATTTATTGAAATTGCTTTCAAACTTTTTAAATTAATATGGTATTATCTATTTGGGTTTTAAATAAATCCTAATCTTTATCCAATTGGGAATTCCCACATCCTATAAATAGGCAGGTACTCCTCCAAATTTTTATCATTCACCAATTCTCCACAAATAATTCTCAACTCCCGTGCACCGTGTCCGTGTCCCCCTTTCCCATCCACTATATTTTATTTATTACATATACATTATTCCTTTCTCGTGTCCGACATGCTGGACACAACTCGTCTCCGCGTCGTGCAGGACACGGCCCAGTCCCCAAATCCTAATCCATCCCTAACCCTAAACCTAGCTGCCGTCCCTGGCCGCGGCAATCACGCAACAGTACCTTTCCGAATCCCAGCCATCTTTACCTACCGGACCACCTCGTCTCCACCTACCGGACCACCAACCGTCGTTCCTCCTCGCCACTGCCATACACCAACCTACTGCCCATCGCCACACCACCCCAGTTACACCATCACCACCGCCATCACCAGATTCCCGATCCCGACCAACCCCGGCTAAACCTCCGTCCACAGCACCAACACCACCACCGCAACCACTGTCACCACACCGACCGCCGCCATCACCATCATCTTCATCAACCCCGTCACCCAGACCGCCACCGCGATCGACCACGGCCACCAAAAACCGAAGCCCAAGAAAACCGCGAAATTAAGTAAAACCCAAATCAAACTCACCTTTCTGGACCGCCCCCGCCGGTGGGCCAACGCCTCATCGCCGCTGGTGGTGTCCTGCCTCGTCCAGCCCGTCCGCGGCTCCCACCGCGAGCCAGGCGCCGCACGCGCCAGCCCTGACTTTCCAGTCCGGTCAGGCCCGCTCGCCCTACGCCTCCGCGACCGTTGTGCCGGCCGCCCGACCGTCTGTCCGTGCCCTAGCCGCCCAGCCATGGGATGTCGCCGCACCATCGGATCCGGCTGTCCCCGCACCGCTCTGCCGCGGCCAACGCCAGATCCGTGCGCGCGCATCCCCGAGCTCACCGCTCCCTCTCCTTCCTCCAGTGCCAGACCGCCACGTCTCCGTCGCGAGGTCGCCGCCCCGTCGCCAGCCTGCTGGCGACCAGATCCGCCGCCCCCGGCTTGCTCCGCCGCGCCCTGGATACACCATCGCAGGCGCGTCGCCCTCTGGTCCGCCGACCTCCACGGGAGTAGCACCGACCGCCGTGCTGCGTAGAGCCCCCAGCCGGAAACCCTTGCTCCGTCGCGCTGGCGCACCGACCGCCGCCGCCGCTCCGTCTCCTCCCGCCGACGCCGGAGTAAGCCCTCTCCTTTCGTTCCTCCACTCTTTCCATCTATCTCTCTCTCTCTTACTAAATGGGAAAGGAAGCATTCAAGCAGTAACCTTCCTTTTTAAGTTTGCTTTTTTTATTATTGCAATTATTATTATGATTATTATTATTATTATTATTATTATTATTATTATTATTATTACTGATACTACCATCACTATTATTATTATCATCATCATCATTATTATTATTATTATTAATATTAGTATTATTATTAGTATTACCCTTATTATTATTATTATCATTATTATTATAATTGTTAGTTACAATTGTTTAGGTTTATTTTTATATATATATATAAGAAGGAGAAAAAAAGTTTTAATATCAGTTATAAACCCTAGAATAAATTTTTGCTTTTAAAATCGCTCTTCAAAAATATTTGACCCATAAATGTAGCTTCCTAATCATAAAATAATTTTTCCTAGCATTAATATTTTTTTCTAATGTAGTTTTCATATATACTACAAACGTAAAGTTTCAATTAAATGATTTCTTCTATATTTTTTTCGTTTTAACTAATAAAATTATAGTTTCCAAATTATAAATAATTTTCTAAAAATAAGTTATATTTATTATGCAAATTTTCTTTTTGATCATTATCATTGATCTTGAATAATTGTGTGTTCCTATTTTCTCGCGATCTCGGACCCCTACACATCGACCATGGCTACTGGACTATTGGAACATGACTGAACATCGCACCATGCCGGGCGTAACATCAGGCAAGACACCTTGCCTTTACTGTTTAATTTCTTGCTCAATATCATGCATGTTTTATTTCTTATAAGTTGTTCTTTCAAAATCTTATGTAGTTGCAAATTATTATATTTATTTTTCTTCATGTATTTAGCCTAGAGTTAAGGGACCACCTTTGTTTGTACCGTATTCATGGGCCGACACTTGTGTACCACGATGTCACGTGTCTCATATAGATTCGGACTTGCGTACCGACCGTACATCGGTGCGTACAGGACGAGCGTTAGGATATAACTGCTAATATAGTTTTCTAGAAGACTTAGCGGTTATTAGGAATATCGTGGTGTGGATTCAGCACGAGTAGTGCATGGGGAGGGTGAAGACAGTTATTAGGCGCCGGGGCTTTCACACCTTTACCTTCGTCTAGCTGCCATTTGTGACTCAGTTGAGAGCTAGTGGCCATGCATTTATTTATTTTTCTCTAGATGCCACTAGTGCCTCGGTTGAAACACAAATGTGCCGTACATTTACCTTCGTCTAGCTGCCGTTAGTGACTCACCCAAGAGCTAGTGGCCGTGCATTTATTTTTTTAGATGCCCCTTAGCTCTCACTCGAGTGCTGATGGGCCGTGCATTTACTTTTCTCTAGACGCCACTAGTGCCTTGGTTGAAACGCTAACGCGTCGTGTTTCTAGCCTCGAGAGCCCTTGTGTGGAACGTTGTCTTCAAATTGCATTTTCAAATAGAATGGTTAAGACCTTTATCTGTTTAGTCACATATATTTTTCTGTTGAGCTTTTATTATTCAGTTATTAGCATGATATTATTTGTCTTGTCACGTCCCTCTGAGGACCTGGTTATCCCGCCAGGTGTGTGCTATTGTCTTTCGCAGGTGTTCTAGCTTTAGCCGTGTTCATCGCCATTTCTTCGAGGATGATTGTACTTGGATCGTCTTCGGTTCGCTCGCCAAAATTCATTTCTTTTCTCATGTATTTTTTTTCTTTACTTGTTGGTAGTGGATTTGTCTCCGCCCAACATATTGTATCAAGACAATTCATTATCATTTTATGATATCTTTTATTCATTTATTTTGTGTGGATGATATTAGTTATGGTTCTACTGCATTTTACAGCTTATGTATTCATACGAGGCCATGTATTTCGTATGAATACAGCTGGCATGTCTACGTTCTTAGTCCTACGTATTTTGGGACTGGGGCGTTACATATTTTTGTGGTGGCCCATACAGGTCTAGATAAATTGCTTGGTTACTTTACCGTACCAAACAAGCCTGCATATAGGATTAGAGTCTAGGATCTCATCCACATACTTGACCGCCTTCTCCTCGAGTTGCATCTTGCTTGATCCCTTCTATCGTGATTCGTGCCCTTCTTTCGTACTTGATAGAGATTAATAGGGTAACCCATACTAGGTGGACATGACCCATTGTTCCATCACCCTACTAGTTTAGCTCTTGTAAGTTAGGTAGAATGCCTCATGACCTAGCATTGCCTTCATCCATATGACTCATTATAGTAGAT
Source organism: Iris pallida (assembly GCA_029216955.1). NCBI lineage: Eukaryota > Viridiplantae > Streptophyta > Magnoliopsida > Asparagales > Iridaceae > Iris > Iris pallida. Next base: position 84,221 of record JANAVB010028641.1, read on the forward strand.
ACTAAGTGGATTACCTAGACTATAAATTTTTAAAGACCATACCTTATTTGTCGACCAAAGCCTTAGACAAGGAGACAATAGGTCGACTGTATAGGCACCAAACAAGACTTAGATTCTTAAATAGTTCGAACTAATTCTAGTCTCTTTTAATAATAATCTCACTGTCTATATTTTACCATCTTGACTAAATGTTGCTACTATAGCCTAGTTTTGCTAGTTTAAACGTTATCAAACTTGTTCAAGACACATGCTATTGAGCGCGCGCTCACTAACATATTGTCTAGTCAGAACCGGTGCATGATGGTCTGATCAACCGAGTGCACTTTGGTTCGCTTTTATTTATCGTTATACGTGGGTGGAGATATAGTGAAGCTTGCTCTCTAGAATCTCATCCACATCTGTCTTGACAATTCTCTCTTGAAATTATTCAATCGTCTTTGAACCACGTGTTCGTATTCAATAAACATCTCCTTCGAACTCTTATTCGTTTTGTCTTTTACTTAAATTGGAAAGACAGAACACTCGAACTTGATAGATAGACACCAAGTGTTCCCCTATGACCATAATAGTCATAGTGGCCATCAACCAAGCCACGTATTTACAACTTCGCCTCGAGTTATTCGCCCTATCCTTCGACTCTTGATCATGATCTCTAATCATTTGATATTTAGAAATGACTAGAACTATTTCCTTAATCACCCCTAAACCTAGACGCGTAACTTCACTCTAAGGAACCATGTACCCTTGCTCTCTAAATTACTTTACCTTTATTACCTAACCCTTAATCCTTCTCTATCTTGCATTAGCTAGCGACCCTCATCCATTACCATATCCGTGCATTATTTTCGTGTTATCTAAATCACGATTCCCTAATACATGTTTGTGTTAAATGTTGTTTCCTTGTCTCGTCCAACGATTTGATCGTACCCTTGTATCTTCTCACCCCCTACTTATTCTTAATTTGGAGGACGAAATTCTTGCAAGTTGGGTAGGATGTAAAACCCTAAATTTCTACTATATTTTAGTAATGATTTTTTTATTGAATTTATACGTCGCAAAGTCGTACTGTACATCGCACGGGAATTTACGTTTTCGTATTTACCCCATCGAGTGCGAAAATGGGAGAGGTTTATATTTTTAGAAAAATGATTTTGATTTTATCAATCGGTGATGGTTTCAAAATAATATGTATAATAAATATTTTTTTTAAAGTTGTGAAAAGTATCTATCGAGATTGGCAAAATTATTATTTTTAATTATTTATAAAATACTATCTTATTTTAATAGTGGTAAAATAGAAAACTAGAATATACTACTCGTGTAAAGTACATGAAAAATTATTTCATGTATGTTTTCAAATTTTATTTTTATTATTTATAATAAATTATTTAGCCATAAGGTGTTTTAATATTTAAATATTTATGTTTATTTTCGAAATTAATTATTATTAAAATATTAGTGTTCATAAAAATATATTTTTAAATTTTGTTTGATTGATATTTAGATAAATTATTATGATTTAAAAATATGGATGTATTTTATGGATTCTATTTTAATATAAAGATTTACCTAGATTTAAATTGATTTGGAATTTATTGAAATTGCTTTAAAACTATTTAAATTAATATGGTATTATCTATTTGGGTTTTAAATAAATCCTAATCTTTATCCAATTGGGAATTCCTACATCCTATAAATAGGCAGGTACTCCTCCAAATTTTTATCATTCACCAATTCTCCATAAATAATTCTCAACCCCTGTGCACCGCATCCGTGTCCCCCTTTCCCCATCCACTATATTTTATTTATTACATATACATTATTCCTTTCTCGTGTCCGACATGTCGGACACAACTCGTCTCCGCGTTGCGCAGGACACGGCCCAGTCCCCAAATCCTAACCCAGCCCTAACCCAAAACCTAGCTGTCGTCCCTGGCCGCGGTAATCACGCAACAGTACCTTCCCGAATCCCAGCCATCTCCACCTACCGAACCACCTCGTCTCCACCTACCGGACCACCAACCCTCGTTCCTCCTCGCCACTGCCATACACCAACCTACTGCCCATCGTCACACCACCCCAGCTACAGCATCACCACCGCCATCACCTGATTCCCGATCCCGACCAACTCCAGCCAAACCTCTGTCCACAGCACCAACACCACCACCGCAACTACTGTCACCACACCGACCCCCGCCATCACCATCATCTTCATCAACCCCGTCACCTAGACCGCCACCGCGACCGACCACGGCCACCAAAAACTGAAGCCCAAGAAAACCTCGAAATTAAGTAAAACCCAAATCAAACTCACCTCTCTGGACCGCCCCCGCCGGTGGGCTAACGCCTCCTCGCCGCTGGTGGCGTCCTGCCTCGTCCAGCCCGTCCGCGACTCCCATCGCGAGCCAGGCGCCGCACGCGCCATCCCCGACTTTCCAGTCCGGTCAGGCGTGCTCGCCCCACGCCACCACGACCGTTGCGCCGGCCGCCCGACCGCCTGTCCGTGCCCTAGCCGCCCAGCCACGGGACACCGCCGCACCGCCGGATCCGGCTGTTCCCGCACCGCTCTGCCGCGGCCAACGCCTGATCCGCGCACGCGCATCCCCGAGCTCATCGCTCCCTCTCCTTCCTCCAGTGCCAGACCGCCGCGTCTCCGCCGCGAGGTTGCCGCCCCGTCGCCAGCCTGCTGGCGACCAGATCCGCCGCCTCCGGCTTGCTCCGCCGTGCCCTAGATACACCGTCGTAGGCGCGTCGCCCTCTGGTCCGCCGACCTCCACGGGAGTAGCACCGACCGCCGTGCTGCGTAGAGCCCCCAGCCGGAAACCCTTGCTCCGTCGCGCTGGCGCACCGACCGCCGCCGCCGCTCCGTCTCCTCCCGCCGACGCCGGAGTATGCCCTCTCCTTTCGTTCCTCCACTCTTTCCATCTATCTCTCTCTCTTACTAAATGGGAAAGGAAGCATTCAAGCAGTAACCTTCCTTTTTAAGTTTGCTTTTTTTATTATTACAATTATTATTATTATTATTATTATTATTATTATTATTATTATTATTATTATTATTGATACTACCATCACTATTATTATTATCATCATCATCATCATTATTATTATTATTATTATTAATATTAGTATTATTATTAGTATTACCCTTATTATTATTATTATCATTATTATTATAATTGTTAGTTACAATTGTTTAGGTTTATTTTTATATATATATATAAGAAGGAGAAAAAAAGTTTTAATATCGGTTATAAACCCTAGAATAAATTTTTGCTTTTAAAATCGCTCTTCAAAAATATTTGACCCATAAATGTAGCTTCCTAATCATAAAATAATTTTTTCTAGCATTAATATATTTTTTCTAATGTAGTTTTCATATATACTACAAACGTAAAGTTTCAATTAAATGATTTCTTCTATATTTTTTTCGTTTTAACTAATAAAATTATAGTTTCCAAATTATAAATAATTTTCTAAAAATAAGTTATATTTATTATGCAAATTTTCTTTTTGATCATTATCATTGATCTTGAATATTTGTGTGTTCCTATTTTCTCGCGATCTCGGACCCCTACACATCGACCATGGCTACTGGACTATTGGAACATGACAGAACATCGCACCACGCCGGGCGTAACATCAGGCAAGACACCTTGCCTTTACTGTTTAATTTCTTGCTCAATATCATGCATGTTTTATTTCTTATAAGTTGTTCTTTCAAAATCTTATGTAGTTGCAAATTATTATATTTAGTTTTCTGTCACGACCCACACCCTAGAGTAAGGGCACGAGAAGTGGGTACGTCCAGCCTACGCCGCAGTGTCGGCGGTAGAACACTGTCCTAGGTAAATCATCTAACAGTATAAAGGTACCTGTACAGTTCATACTCTCCGAATGGAGGTAACATCACAACATATAGTCTCAATCACATCTAAGGTAGAAGAATGAAGAACAGATACATAGTAACTCAAAAGAACCATAGCATAGATGAAATAAGACTAAGTGTCTAAGATACATAACATCCAGAATGTCAACTCATAATACAATAAGTCTAAGAGTCTATACATCTCCACATCTCAAAATACAACTCAGAATGTGAGACAAAATGATATAGAAAGACTGCCTTGACTAAACTGGTCTAGACTACTGGAACAACATCCTCAGCTGCAGGTGGATCCTGCTGAGGGTCCTCAATACAAGTATCATCTAGTCCTGCTCCATAATAAGTAGTCACCCATGCCTCGTCCTCATCCTCTGTAATATTTTCAACAGGTCCAATCAGGACAGGAACGAGCACAATACATCTCACACAGTGCATATCAGGTTAGGAAATACGATACAGGCAATAGAGTAAGATACATGAACTGCTGAAAGGAAATATACGCTGTAAAGAGATAGCTGTAATGAAATATCTACTGTATATAGAGAACTGTAGTGACTAGTGATGTAGAGCACAAGATAGGCATGTGAATGGCTAGAATTTATACATGATTACACTACTGAGTTTGCACATGATTACACTACTTTGGAATTATTCACATGTCCACTTCTACTCCCCCGTTTCCCCAATCAATACACAAGGATCTATACAAGTTACGTTATTGTACATGATATCACATAGGGCCCATGAAAGGGTGCACATGATAGTATACATGAGGGCTCAGTAAACATGAGAGTACATGATCACATGAGTGCACATGAATGATGGAAGCATAGGAGTACATGATGATAGTGAAACACACATAACATGAAGTACCCGATGCTCCCGAGAGGGATAACATCTCATGTAAAGATCCATATAGTACCAATCCGTGTTACAAATGTGACAGCAACAAGTAAAGTAATCTAGAGCGAGAAGTAAAGCCTGAACAAGTATGAAACGGTCAGAGAATGTACTCGCCTGCTGAATGAATGTCTGTAGAGAGTATGCTGTCTGAGGAGAGGTGTCTGGCTCCTGATCAGAGCAACACAAGTCACAATGTGTTCTAAATAGTAAATATGAAGTCTACTATGCAAACTACATGATTCTAGGTCAATCTGGTCAAAAGTCAACTCCTGGTCAACTCTAGAGTCAAACTAGTCAAGGTTGAGTCAATACTAGTCAAACTAATTAGGGTTTTAGTCAAACTAGTCAAACTAGTTGTTTTAGGTCATTCCTAGTCATTTCTAGGTGAACTAGGTCATCTTTGACCTAAAGTTGACTTTGGTCAACTTTCAGTCAACAAGGGTCAACAATGGGTTTTGGGTCATTATGGCTAGCCCCAACCATAGGCCAATAACCTTGGCCATAGGCCATAGTCTAGGTTTTCATATAACCTATAACTAAAAGTCACATATATATATATCTATACATATAGATATACACTATCTAACCATCACCCAATATCCATATATGCATAACATATATAATACAACCCATATACTTATAATACATTATATTTGACCTAAGGAGACCTAATACAAATATACATATATATCATTTATATATATATATATATATATATATATATATATATATATATATATATATATATATATATATATATACAATACATGTATATAACTATATATATTACATATATATAGAGGGAAAGGAAATGAGAGAGAGAGGCTGTGAAAGAGTGGGACAGTGAGAGAGGGGGGTGAACACTGGACAGGGAAGGGGAATTTGTTCCCAGATTTCTGGAACAACCCAGTCCCCCAACACACATACACATAACACATATAGATACATATGTACATACATATATAACTACACACACACCTAACCAAATCTCCCCGAAATCGACCCACACTCACAAATACATGTATACTTCACATCTACACACTGAAATACACTAGTCTAATACATTAAACATACACAAAATCGAATTGAAATTCGATTTCCAAAAACTGGAAATAAACTCAAAACTGGGAACTGTGCACTGTTGCACTCGATATGGGGTAAATCGAAATACACATACTGAATCGAGCTAAGACTCTCAACCAAGGGTTGGTAACTGACACCCCATAGGTACTCTAGTGTCCCAAGTCACTGACACGACACCACGACACCGTTTCGCGTGTCCAATCACGCAAAACAGTCAATCGGGTAAACTGATACGAAAACCCGCGTGCACAGCGTCGTGCACGCGTTCCACGAGCTCGTGGACACACCACGAGACACGAAACGTCTCGTGGTCGTGCATACGTGTAGCCCACACATAGGGCTACATATCCCACAGCCTGACACGTGTCCACGACACGCGTGGACACAGAACAAACACCGTATCAGTCGTGAAAACACGACTGATACACGCGTGTTACGACTGCGTCGTGCACGCGGTTACACGCGTCGTACACGCGACACAGGACACGAAGCACCACGTGCTTGTGTCTACGTGTACGCCACATATAGGGCTTCATGCTCGTGTCACTACGAGACACTCTAGTGTCGTGTCCATGCGACACGACACACTCAAAGTTGTGCGCGCGCGCGTGTGCGCTGACAGCGCGTGTCCAGTGTGAGTGAGTTTTCTCACTCGACACGACACGACGCGACACGAGACTTTGGGGGCATGTTCGCAGACATTGCCCCCTTGTCTGTGTCAAATTATACGTGTCCTAGTGGCCTGTGTAGTGCACACGAGGTGTCGGGTAGCAGGACATGCACGATGGGCTCGTGCGGTCGGTTCGTGTCCAATTTGGACACGGACACAGCACAGAAATATGCTCAGTCGAGTGGGTTCGTGACCTACATGTCTAGGGCTTCACAACAGTGCAATTAGTTCTACAAAAACACAAAAACAAGTCCATTGTGGCATTTCACCAAACAAGGTTTCTAGCTTAGGATACGTGTCCGATACGGACACCAAAACACATCAAAATCCCACCAAACTTTACCCACAGTATTGTTATTCCTATATGAATGCATTTATGAAAGAAAAACAGGAATTTGACTAAGTTTGTGAGAAAATACCTATTGTGCAAAACCAAGGAAAAATAAGGAAAATAGGGGTTGTGCTTCCTTCAATTTGGCGATGCCCAAGCTCCCAAATTCTGAATTTCTAGCTTCCCTTAGCACCCTAGATGTTGTAGGGTCCCAATGCAAGAGACTAGAGTCAATTTGGATCAAAATAGCTCAAGTTATGAAAGTTGAAAGGAAAGGGAATTTTTGTGGAATAAATTTCATGTAATTTATTCATGAATGAATACAAAGGATTATATAGAATGTTGTACCAGCTAGGGGGGTACCCTTTGGCCGGCCAAGACATGAGGGGGGGTGTCCTTGCCCTTCCTTCATGGCTAAGGCTTGGACTTTGGTGAAAAGGGTGAGATATTTGGAGGGTTTTAAGGAAAATATCTATAAAGGTAACTAGATATTTATCTCACTTTAACCCTTAACCAAAAATCCATCCTAAAGCTTCTAGGTTAGAGACTAACCCCTAGATTAGGGTAGGATAGTCTAGGGACTAATCATGAGACTTTAACCATGATTAAATAATAATAAAATCACATATTCTCAAATAAAGACTAGTAAATTACCAAAATACCCTTTTGGTCAAAAACCACTAATTTGATGTTCTAAGCCTATGGCTAAGCTCTCATGGTCATGGCAACTTCTAGGTTAGAGAAAAGTAGGATTTACACTAAGTTATACTAACCAAAATCACAAAGTCATAAGTCATGACTTAGCATGACTTAGAAAATGGTTTAATCACACTAATAAACACTATAAACCATATCATGCCCTAATCACCACTATTAAATAATAAAAATAATAATTTTTCAAAAATCCCTAATTTTCAGAAAACATGGTGTTACAAGTCTACCCTCCTAACAATAATTTCGTCCTCGAAATTTAAAGACGAACTGAAACTAATGAGAAGGATAGAAATCATACCTCAAGGTACAAATAGATAAGGGTATCGCTCGCACATCTCATCCTCCCGTTCCCAGGTGGACTCTCCTGGAGAATGATGCCTCCATGCGACACGAACCAATGGTATCGTCTGGTTCCTCAATGCCTTCTCCCGTCGATCCAGAATCTCAACAGGCTGCTCTGGATAACGAAGAGTAGGACCCACCTCGATCTCGGAATGATCAAGTACATGGCTAGGATCTGCCACGTACCGTCTCAACTGCGACACGTGAAATACGTTGTAGACTCCAACTAATGCTGGTGGTAAGTCTAGCCTGTAAGACACGTCACCGACTCTCCCGCTGATAATGAAAGGGCAGATGAAACGCGGGCTAAGCTTCCCACCTCCACCAAAACGTATCGTGCCACGTGTCGGAGATATCCTCAAGAATACCTGGTCTCCGACCTAAACACAAACAAGGTCTCAAATTAATTATGATAAACAAACATGATTAACAAAACACAACAAGACAACCTAATTCTAATCCTATCTCTAAACTGTACCTCAAACTCCAAAGGTCTGCGGTGGCTATCGGCCCAGTGCCGATGTCTGTCCTGCGCCACGCGAAGCCGATCTCTGATAAGCTTCACCTTCTCTGCTGCATCTACAACCATCTCAGGCCCCAATAAAACTCGCTCCCCAACATCATCCCAAGACAAGGGTGTACGACATCTACGCCCGTACAGTGCCTCAAAAGGGGACATCTCGATGCTGGCCTGAAAGCTGTTGTTATATGCAAACTCTACTAAGTGCAGGTGACTCTCCCAAGATCCTCCAAAGTCCAGTACACAAGTCCTCAACATGTCCTCCAGTGTCTGAATGGTCCGCTCTGACTGTCCGTCTGTCTGCGGGTGGTATGCAGTACTAAACTTGAGCTGAGTGCCCAAGCTAATATGCAAGCTCCTCCAGAAATGTGAAGTGAAACGGCAGTCCCGGTCCGATACAATGCTCACTGGAACTCCATGAAGTCTGACTATCTGCCTCATATACATCTCTGATAGCTTCTCGGTAGACAAACCCACTTTGAATGGCAAAAAGTGGACCGATTTGGTCAACCTGTCGACGATGACCCAAATCGCATCCTTCCCTCCTGGAGTACGCGGCAATCCCGAAACAAAGTCCATCGTGATGTGCTCCCACTTCCACTCCGGAATGGGTAATGGCTGCAACAGTCCTCCTGGCCTCTGCCTCTCTGCCTTGACCTGCTGGCAGATCAAACACCTGGCTACGAAGTGTGCTACCTCGCGCTTCATCCCACTCCACCATACATGCTCTCTCAGATCCCTATACATCTTGTTGGCTCCCGGATGTATCGAGTACTGAGAACGGTGGGCCTCCTGCATAACCTGCTCCCGAAAGTCTTCACTGGGCACACACAGTCTGGAACCGTGCCTCAATGCGCCATCTCCTGCAAGAGTGAACTCATCGTCCGCAAATCCCTGGCTGAACTGCTCCCTGATGCATCGTAGAGAAACATCATCGAACTGAGCCGACTTGATCCTATCAATCAAGTCCGACTGAATCTGGAGGCCCAACATCTGCATCTGCACTCCCGGCACAATCACCTCGATCCCAAGGCTCTCCAAGTCCGCTAACAAGTGACGATCCATCGTCAAGCACATAGCTGTCGGATATCTGCTCAACGCATCAGCAACTACGTTGGCCTTCCCTGGATGATACTGCAGAAGAATATCAAAGTCCTTCATCAGCTCCAGCCACCTGCGCTGCCTCATGTTCAGCTCCTTCTGCGTAAACACGTACTTCAAGCTCTTGTGGTCTGTAAATATCTCCACGCGCTCTCCGTACAAATAGTGTTTCCACAGCTTCAGAGCAAAGATAACTGTCGCCAACTCTAAATCATGGGTAGGGTAGTTCTTCTCATGGGGCCGTAACTGCCTGGAAGCATAGGCAATCACCTTCCCATGCTGCTGCAAGACACAACCCAAACCCTTCCCCGAGGCGTCACTGTAGATAGTGAAGCCGCCTGATCCTGATGGCAATGTCAGAATCGGGGCTGTCGTCAACCGCTTCTTCAACTCATCGAAAGCGGTCTGACACTCCTCTGACCAGATAAACTCTGCGTCCTTCCGGGTCAGCCTAGACAACGGCTCTGCAACCCAGGAGAAATCCTGGACGAACCTCCTGTAGTAGCCTACCAATCCCAGAAAGCTCCTGATCTCTGCTACTGACGACGGCGCTGCCCAAGCCTCAACTGCTGATATCTTCCTAGGGTCGACTGAGATCCCATCTCCAGTCACTACATGACCCAGGAAGTCAACTCTGTCGAAGAAGAACTCGCACTTCGAGAGCTTGCCGTAAAGCTGCTCCTGCCTGAGAGTCTCCAGGACCACTCTCAAGTGCTCCTCGTCCTCCTCCTCGGTCTTCGAGTACACCAGGATGTCGTCGATGAACACCACCATGAACTTATCTAAGTACTGGTGGAACACCTTGTTCATCAAGTTCATGAACACCGCCGGAGCATTCGTCAACCTAAACGGCATCACCATAAACTCGAACTGGCCGTACCGCGTCCTGAACGCCGTCTTCGGGATGTCCTCCCTCTTCACCTTTACCTGATGGTAGCCTGACCTCAGATCAATCTTCGAGAATACCCGAGCTCCGCTCAACTGATCGAAGAGATCATCGATCCGCGGCAGTGGATATCTGTTCTTGATCGTCAGACTGTTGAGTGTCCTGTAGTCGATACACATACGTACCGACCCATCCTTTTTCGGTACAAAGAGTACCGGTGCACCCCAAGGTGAAGAACTAGAGCGGATGAAGCCTTTGTCCTGCAACTCATCCACCTGTTTCTTCAATTCTACCAGCTCGCTGTTGTTCACCCGATAGACGTGCTGTGAAATGGGTTCCGCACCTGGAACCAAGTCTATCGAGAACTCAACGTCTCTATCTGGTGGAAGCCCAGGCAATTCCTCTGGAAACACGTCCATGAACTCAACAATCAATGGATGTGGAGCTGGCTGCTCCTCAACAGAAGCTCCACAGAAAACTTCGCAAGTCTGCTCTGCCTGCCGTCTGGAATATACAAACTCTGGCTCTCCTGGCACTCTGAACAGAACTCTACCCCCGCGGCAATCTATGCTGGCATGGTGCATGCTCAACCAATCCATACCGAGTACAATATCGTAGTTCCGTAGTGGCATTACGAACAAACTCACATCCAACTCTCGGCCTCCCATAACTACTCTCCGTCCCTTGTAAATATCACGAATGAGGATAATGCCACCCCCAGTCGTGATCTTGCAAGTCCTAGGCAATGATTCAGATATAACATGATGTCGAATCGCAAAAGATACTGATACAAAGCTATGGAAAGCCCCAGAATCGAACAAATCATAAGCTGGAATAGAATCGAGAAGAATAGAACCTGCTATCAGCTCTCCAGTAACCTCGGCATCCTCTGCTGCCATGGCATAGGCTCGCCCCTGCTGTCCACCCCTGGCCTGATGCTGGGTGAACCTCTGCTGCTGAGTCGGCAAAGGTCCCTTCTGCTGCCCTGCCGGAGCCTTGGCTCCGTCTCCCTGAACTGGTCGTCCCGAAGACATGGGACACTCTCTCAGCTGGTGGTCTCCAGCACCACATAATAGATACCTGCCAAGCCTCTTTCTGCAGTCATTCCATCCATGACCCTGCTTCTTGCAGAAAGTACAAGTGACGACCTGCTGCCTGGGTGCCTGCTACTGGTGCCTCGGCTGCTGCACCTGCTGGAACGGCCTCTGCTGCTGGAATGGCCTCTGCTCTGGTGCTGAAAATGAGGCCTCTTGGCCTGTCCTCTACTGCTGCCAGCTCCCTGGGTGTCGCGGCCCCTCTTGAGCTTCAGCTCAAGATCATCCTCAGCTGCCATCGCTCCTGCTAGAATATCCTCAAAGGTGGCACTCCTCTCACTCTTGCTCAAGGACTTGACTTCCTTGACCAAGCCTTTCCTGAACCTCCTCGCCTTCGCTGCCTCGCTAAGGCCCTCCACGAATCTGCTCAACCGGCAAAACTCACCGGCGTACTCCTCTACGGTCTGGTTCCCCTGAACCAGGTTCTCGAACTGTGTCTCCAAGGCGCCGACTGCCTGATCTGGGAAAAACTTCCCCTTGAAGAGCTCCTTGAAAGCTCCCCATGCCTATCCTGGAGTACCTACTCTCGGATCCGTCTGATACCAGGTACGGGCAAGATCCCGCATCTGGCTAGCTGCTGCCTCCACCTGGAGTCCGGCTGGTATCTCCGCCAATCGGAAGATCTCCTCGATGTGCTCTATCCAGTCATCCGCAAAAAGAATCCCCTCAGTACCCAAGAAGTCCCTGGGGTTCATCTTCTTGAACTCCTGGATGCCAGGAATCCTCTGCTGTCGCGGCGGTCCTGCTCCTCCCTGCGGCTGGGCTACCAACCTCTCTATCGTCGCTGTAGCCAGCTGATGGACATCATCAATGTCTCTGGTAAATGCCGTCGTCTGACGCTGCTGCAGGGTCTGCTGCGACTCTAGGAACTGCTGGAAATATGTAAACATCTGTGCAGCATCCACAAATCCAGATGGCATCTACTGCTGGTACTGCTGGTGCTGCTGGTGCTGCTGAAACTGAGGCTGACGAAACTGCGGGGGAGGCATGTCTGGGGTAGCTGGGATGGTCCCCCGAATAAGTAGAGGTGCACCCCAAAACGTGGCAGAAGCTCCCACATGAGCTGGAGTAAGGGGAGCTGCAGTCCCCGGGTCCTGGTGAGCTGGACGAGAGGTGGCAGACCTCTCAGTGGTGTCACCTGGACCGAGACGCTGCGATCGTGTCTCCACCATCCTGAAGACAGATCAACAAGAAAATCAATACGGAGAAGAAATGATATAGTCAAAGGAGACAGTTTATTTCAAAAGAAAGACAATATCAGCAAGAATTTAGATAGCAGGAATTTAGATAAGAGTTTTTCCTAATGTGATTGAGTACCTCAACTACATCATATTTCCTACTGCAGGCTGTGGCGATACTCTAGTTCGAATACCACCACATAAACTGGACCTGCATGGGCCACCACTAAAAATGTGTCACGACCCGCACCCTAGAGTAAGGGCACGAGAAGTGGGTACGTCCAGCCTACGCCGCAGTGTCGGCGGTAGAACGCTGTCCTAGGTAAATCATCTAACAGTATAAAGGTACCTGTACAGTTCATACTCTCCGAATGGAGGTAACATCACAACATATAGTCTCAATCACATCTAAGGTAGAAGAATGAAGAACAGATAGATAGTAACTCAAAAGAACCATAGCATAGATGAAATAAGACTAAGTGTCTAAGATTCATAACATCCAGAATGTCAACTCATAATACAATAAGTCTAAGAGTCTATACATCTCCACATCTCAAAATACAACTCAGAATGTGAGACAAAATGATATAGAAAGACTGCCTAGACTAAACTGGTCTAGACTACTGGAACAACATCCTCAGCTGCAGGTGGATCCTGCTGAGGGTCCTCAATACAAGTGTCATCTAGTCCTGCTCCATAATAAGTAGTCACCCATGCCTCGTCCTCATCCTCTGTAATATTTTCAACAGGTCCAATCAGGACAGAAACGAGCACAATACATCTCACACAGTGCATATCAGGTTAGGAAATACGATACAGGCAATAGAGTAAGATACATGAACTGTTGAAAGGAAATATACGCTGTAAAAGAGATAGCTGTAATGAAATATCTACTGTATATAGAGAACTGTAGTGACTAGTGATGTAGAGCACAAGATAGGCATGTGAATGGCTAGAATTTATACATGATTACACTACTGAGTTTGCACATGATTACACTACTTTGGAATTATTCACATGTCCACTTCTACTCTCCCGTTTCCCCAATCAATACACAAGGATCTATACAAGTTACGTTATTGTACATGATATCACATGGGGCCCATGAAAGGGTGCACATGATAGTATACATGAGGGCTCAGTAAACATGAGAGTACATGATCACATGAGTGCACATGAATGATGGAAGCATAGGAGTACATGATGATAGTGAAACACACATAACATGAAGTACCCGATGCTCCCGAGAGGGATAACATCTCATGTAAAGATCCATATAGTACCAATCCGTGTTACAAATGTGACAGCAACAAGTAAAGTAATCTAGAGCGAGAAGTAAAGCCTGAACAAGTATGAAACGGTCAGAGAATGTACTCGCCTGCTGAATGAATGTCTGTAGAGAGTATGCTGTCTGAGGAGAGGTGTCTGGCTCCTGATCAGAGCAACACAAGTCACAATGTATTCTAAATAGTAAATATGAAGTCTACTATGCAAACTACATGATTCTAGGTCAATCTGGTCAAAAGTCAACTCCTGGTCAACTCTAGAGTCAAACTAGTCAAGGTTGAGTCAATACTAGTCAAACTAATTAGGGTTTTAGTCAAACTAGTCAAACTAGTTGTTTTAGGTCATTCCTAGTCATTTCTAGGTGAACTAGGTCATCTTTGACCTAAAGTTGACTTTGGTCAACTTTCAGTCAACAAGGGTCAACAATGGGTTTTGGGTCATTATGGCTAGCCCCAACCATAGGCCAATAACCTTGGCCATAGGCCATAGTCTAGGTTTTCATATAACCTATAACTAAAAGTCACATATATATATATCTATACATATAGATATACACTATCTAACCATCACCCAATATCCATATATGCATAACATATATAATACAACCCATATACTTATAATACATTATATTTGACCTAAGGAGACCTAATACAAATATACATATATATCATTTATATATATATATATATATATATATATATATATATATATATATATATATATATATATATATATATACAATACATGTATATAACTATATATATTACATATATATAGAGGGAAAGGAAATGAGAGAGAGAGGCTGTGAAAGAGTGGGATAGTGAGAGAGGGGGGTGAACACTGGACAGGGAAGGGGAATTTGTTCCCAGATTTCTGGAACAACCCAGTCCCCCAACACACACACACATAACACATATACATACATATGTACATACATATATAACTACACACACACCTAACCAAATCTCCCCGAAATCGACCCACACTCACAAATACATGTATACTTCACATCTACACACTGAAATACACTAGTCTAATACATTAAACATACACAAAATCGAATTGAAATTCGATTTCCAAAAACTGGAAATAAACTCAAAACTGGGAACTGTGCACTGTTGCACTCGATATGGGGTAAATCGAAATACACATACTGAATCGAGCTAAGACTCTCAACCAAGGGTTGGTAACTGACACCCCATAGGTACTCTAGTGTCCCAAGTCACTGACACGACACCACGACACCGTTTCGCGTGTCCAATCACGCAAAACAGTCAATCGGGTAAACTGATACGAAAACCCGCGTGCACAGCGTCGTGCACGTGTTCCACGAGCTCGTGGACACACCACGAGACACGACACGTCTCGTGGTCGTACATACGTGTAGCCCACACATAGGGCTACACATCCCACAGCCTGACACGTGTCCACAACACGCGTGGACACAGAACAAACACCGTATCAGTCGTGAAAATACGACTGATACACGCGTGTTACGACTGCGTCGTGCACGCGGTTACACGCGTCGTACACGCGACACAGGACACGAAGCACCACGTGCTCGTGTCTACGTGTACGCCACGTATAGGGCTTCATGCCCGTGTCACTACGAGACACTCTAGTGTCGTGTCCATGCGACACGACACACTCAAAGTTGTGCGCGCGCGCGTGTGCGCTGACAGCGCGTGTCCAGTGCGAGTGAGTTTTCTCACTCGACACGACACGACGCGACACAAGACTTTGGGGGCATGTTCGCAGACATTGCCCCCTTGTCTGTGTTAAATTATACGTGTCCTAGTGGCCTGTGTAGTGCACACGAGGTGTCGGGTAGCAGGACATGCACGATGGGCTCGTACGGTCGGTTCGTGTCCAATTTGGACACGGACACAGCACAGAAATGTGCTCAGTCGAGTGGGTTCATGACCTACATGTCTAGGGCTTCACAACAGTGCAATTAGTTCTACAAAAACACAAAAACAAGTCCATTGTGGCATTTCACCAAACAAGGTTTCTAGCTTAGGATACGTGTCCGATACGGGCACCAAAACACATCAAAATCCCACCAAACTTTACCCACAGTATTGTTATTCCTATATGAATGCATTTATGAAAGAAAAACAGGAATTTGACTAAGTTTGTGAGAAAATACCTATTGTGCAAAACCAAAGAAAAACAAGGAAAATGGGGGTTGTGCTTCCTTCAATTTGACGATGCCCAAGCTCCCAAATTCTGAATTTCTAGCTTCCCTTAGCACCCTAGATGTTGTAGGGTCCCAATGCAAGAGACTAGAGTCAATTTGGATCAAAATAGCTCAAGTTATGAAAGTTGAAAGGAAAGGGAATTTTTGTGGAATAAATTTCATGTAATTTATTCATGAATGAATACAAAGGATTATATAGAATGTTGTACCAGCTAGGGGGGTACCCCTTGGTCGGCCAAGACATGAGGGGGGGGTGTCCTTGCCCTTCCTTCATGGCTAAGGCTTGGACTTTGGTGAAAAGGGTGAGATATTTGGAGGGTTTTAAGGAAAATATCTATAAAGGTAACTAGATATTTATCTCACTTTAACCCTTAACCAAAAATCCATCCTAAAGCTTCTAGGTTAGAGACTAACCCCTAGATTAGGGTAGGATAGGCTAGGGACTAATCATGGGACTTTAACCATGATTAAATAATAATAAAATCACATATTCTCAAATAAAGACTAGTAAATTACCAAAATACCCTTTTGGTCAAAAACTACTAATTTGATGTTCTAAGCCTATGGCTAAGCTCTCATGGTCATGGCAACTTCTAGGTTAGAGAAAACTAGGATTTACACTAAGTTATACTAACCAAAATCACAAAGTCATAAGTCATGACTTAGCATGACTTAGAAAATGGTTTAATCACACTAATAAACACTATAAACCATATCATGCCCTAATCACCACTATTAAATAATAAAAATAATAATTTTTCAAAAATCCCTAATTTTCAGAAAACAGGGTGTTACATTTTCTTCATGTATTTAGCCTAGAGTTAAGGGACCACCTTTGTTTGTGCCGCATTCATGGGCCGACACTTGTGTACCACGATGTCACGTGTCTCATATAGATTCGGACTTGCGTACCGACCGTACATCGGTGCGTACAAAACGAGCATTAGGGTATAACTGCTAATATAGTTGTCTAGAAGACTTAGCGGTTATTAGGAATATCGTGGTGTGGATTCAGCACGAGTAGTGCATGGGGAGGGTGAAGACAGTTATTAGGCGCAGGGGCTTTCACACCTTTACCTTCGTCTAGTTGCCATTTGTGACTCAGTCGAGAGCTAGTGGCCGTGCATTTATTTACTTTGCTCTAGATGCCACTAGTGCCTCGGTTGAAACACAAATGTGCCGTACATTTACCTTCGTCTAGTTGCCGTTAGTGACTCACCCAAGAGCTAGTGGTCATGTATTTATTTTTCTAGATGCCCCTTAGCTCTCACTCGAGTGCTGATGGGCCGTGCATTTACTTTTCTCTAGACGCCACTAGTGCCTTGGTTGAAACGCTAACGCGCCGTGTTTCTAGCCTCGAAAGCCCTTGTGTGGAACGTTGTCTTCAAATTACATTTTCACATAGAATAGTTAAGACCTTTATCTGTTTAGTCACATATATTTTTCTGTTGAGCTTTTATTATTCAGTTATTGGCATGATATTATGTGCCTTGTCACGTCCCTCTGAGGACCTGGTTATCTCGCCAGGTGTGTGCTATTGTCTTTCGCAGGTGTTCTAGCTCTAGCCGTGTTCATCGCCATTTCTTCGAGGATGATTGCACTTGGATCGTCTTCGTTTCGCTCGCCAACATTCATTTCTTTTCTCATGTATTTTTTTTTACTTGTTGGTAGTGGATTTGTCTCCGCCCAACATATTGTATCAAGACAATTCATTATCATTTTATGATATCTTTTATTCATTTATTTTGTGTGGATGAGATTAGTTATGGTTCTACTGCATTTTACAGCTTATGTATTCATACGAGGCCATGTATTTCGTATGAATACAGCTGGCATGTCTACGTTCTTAGTCCTACGTATTTTGGGACTGGGGCGTTACACTTTCTTAAATTCACTCAACCAGCCTAAGCTTTCCTTATTTTTTCCCTATGATAAGTAGAATTTCCTAGCTCAATATTGGACCCAAATTTCCTAATTTAATTTTTCAATCAATTTCTATTTTTTCCGGCCTAGAGTAAATTTATATCCTCTTCTGTTTTGGCCCAATCCGTATTACCCGCGTACCTGTAAACCTGCCACCTAAAGAAGAATCATCTTTCTTCTTCCGTTCTTTTATTTTAGAACGTAGAGCACGGAGTAAGACCCCTTCCTTTCCATCTTGCGGCTCCCCCTCGCCCTCCTTATATATATGTTGGTGTTTTTCCTTGATGACTAGAAAGATAGTCACACTGATTAGAAAGATAGTCTCACATTGCTCGCACCAAATGGATTGTATCTCTATATAAAGCTTTACTTGTGGAGAGAGATGCACATGAGGTATGGAGAGGCATATGGGTGCCATGTGGAGGTGTTTTTGTAACACCCACTTTTCTAAAATAATGATAATTTTAAACTTTTATAATTTTGATTATTCAATAATAAGATTTAATTCATGTTATGATTTTTAGGGATTTTTAATTAATTTAAAACTATTTAAAATATTGAAATGTGATTTTGATGGTTAACCAGTGTAACCCTAGAATTGCTAAGCCTAGAGACTAACCATGACCATGGGAGCCTAGTCATGTGATTAGAATTTCAAATTACCACTTTTTAGCCTAAGGGTATTTTGGTCATTTTTGACTTTTAATGAAAATAAATTTTGATTAATTAATTATGTGCTAGTCTATTTGTTAAGACTTAACCTAGAACTTGTCCTAACCTAGATATTAGTTATGAACCTAGATATTAGATTAGAAGCTTCCATCATGACTAGGTTAGAAATATCTAGATATTATTGTAGTAGGATATTTTCCCTTAAGATATTATAGAAAGAAAGCCTTGGGCTTAAATTAAACCAATGATTGGACTTGAAATTATGTGAAGAAGCCTTAGCCACCCATCTACATCTAAACCCTAACCCTAGTCCTTTCCAACAGCCATCAAGAGCCCCCTTCCCCTATTTAAATATCTCTTCACAAATTTCTTGCCTCTTTTAATACCTATAAAGAACCCTAATTTGTTCTTCCCTAAATTCCTCCACCTTTATCCAAATTGATCCCAAATTGAGGCTACTCTCTTGAATTGAGATTCATTTCATTTGAGGAGGCTAGTGGAGGCTTGCTAGCAAAGATTTGAAGAGCATTTGGCCATAGCTTGTGGAGGGAACAATTTACTTAGGAGCCTTTTCATTGAGTTTGAACTCTCAATAGGTAAAATACTACAAACACTAATGAATTCCTAATTTTTTTTCCATAGTTACATCCATCTAGGTGTCCCCTAGCTGTAGAGTGAGTTTGGTAGGATCTCGTGTCCATTTAGTATGCGCATTGGACACGTATCGGTATTCTTAAATAGGTGTTTGATGAAATGTCTAAACCAATCATTTGTTCACCATTTTTTAAACAAATTTCATATCTTGGTAGCCCTATATGTGGGGATTTAATTTTATTTTGACTGAGTTGATTTTTGCTCACTTTTCGTGTCCAAATTGGACACGCACACTGTGCACGAGACACTGCATAGGGGATACTGCGATCCCATACTACTCGAGTGTCCTGTAGGATACGACACAACACCATATGGCATAAAACTTCATGGGCACGAAGGGGCAGTCACTGACAGAGTGCTCCCCAAGTTTGAGGCCAAACCATCGAGTGGTTCGAGAGCAATCTTACTTGTACTGAATTTGCACACACGTACACACGCGCACAGACACGTTCTGATACGTATTCATATCTTGGACACGGCGACACTTGGACACTGGACAAGATGTCGATCACGTACCCCTATACTCCCTCTACACGTGTACACGAGCACGACTTGCCTCGTACACTGTGTCGAGTCCAAATGGACTCGACATGGCCGCACGAGGAGTGGGTGTTCACTGTTTCTGTTACTGATTTTATTTTGGTTTTTGGACACTTTGTGTCCTATTTATTGGACACAATTGGCTCCACTAGACACATGGGGTATGCCCATACCTCTGTACACTTTGTTTCCTATTTGATTTCGAGTTTACTTCTTTAAATTGGTTTCAAATTGAATGTATCCATATGAACTGTATTATGTTCCCAGTTTTGGGATATTTTGAAGTAGGATTTGATTTGGGTTTTTTTGAAATTGAATATATTTATTGATGTTGTTATTGATTAGGTTTTGAGTACATGGCTTGGGTTGTTTTCGTTTTCAAAAAAGGGAATGGTTTGAATTGGTTTCGTTTTTGACTAAAAATCTGATTCAAAGAAAACATATTTACTGTTTTTCCCTTTCTTTTTGGTTTTGTTGAATTATGAAATGTGAATTACTGGGATACACTGATGTATTAACTAAGCTAATATATTTATACCTTAACTGCCATATAGATGTAAAATCTGAGATTTATTCATATGTAACTGAACATTGCATTGAATAGGATATATGTTAACAGATATGAAAACTATAACTGGAATGGGATATTGGGTTGTTTCTGAGTTTATATTTGATGGAGAATTAGATTGTGTTCTCAGGATTTTGGTTGATACACTGTCTCTTCATCAACTCACTGCACTCATTACACCTCACTGCACTCATTCACTGTCACCCAGCCCCCATTTCACTTGTTTCACTCAGTTTTTACTCACTATACACACATTCATATGGTTTTCCCCCTCTTCTTATGCAATATAGGTAATGTATAATGTATACATGATATGTAAAATATGCATATAGGCATGTAAGAATGTATACTTGTAGTGTAATGCAAGGTATTGTATGTATGCATGAATGCATATATGAATATATGTATGTATGCGAGCATGTATGAGTGTAGGTAGTTGGCATATATGTATGCAATGTATGCAAGCATGAATTCAATGGATGCAAGCATGTATGTAATGTTACATGAAAATATGAATTATGATATAATCATGTAATTATAATGTAACGTATGGTAATATATGAATATGATGAATGCCAGCCTATATGTATGATATGAATATATGTATGCATAACATTAATGTGTGAATATATATAATTGTAAGTTTGTATGCTTGTAGCCTAAGTTATAGATATAGGATTTGATATAGTTTTGGTTTAGACTTGTACAGGCTTAGTATATGGGTTATATGATATAGGATTGGGCTAGACTTGAACTTGTAGAATGACTAGAGTTTGACTTAGTTGACTAAGGTTGACCTAGTTGACCAAATCTTAGTTGACTAAGATTTACTTAGTTGACCAAACCCTAAAGTTGACCATTGACCAAATTGTCCCTTGATAGCCTAAGTTTGACTAGTTGACCAAGATAGCCTTGTTGTTGACCTAGTTGACTAGATGTTGACTTGGTTTGACCAGGTTTGACTTAGAGCTGACTTTAGCCTAGAATGACCTAAAAATCATGTAGATGCATTGTACACTTCATTTATAACCCCTTTGTATACATCATGACTTGTATTGCTCTAAATAGGACTCAGCTACCTCGTTTTAGACAGTATATTCTCACAGACATTCAGATCGCAGGCGAGTACATTCTCTGATCATTTTATACTTGCTAGGACTTATGATCATGTTCTAGATTACTTTACTTGATGCTGACACTTGTTACCACGGATTAGTACTATATGGATCTTTCATGCGATGTTATCCCTTATAGGATATATCGGATATTTCGTGTTCGTATACTTTATCATGGGCATCGTATACTCCATGTGTTCGTGTTATTCGTATACAAATCATATGAAATCGTGTACTCTCATGTGCTCACGTGATCTTTGTGTGCAAACTATACTTCGTGTGCAATAACACAACTTGATTGGATCCTTGTGTATTGATTAGGGAGGCTGAGTAGGAAATGGCTATACGATCAAATCCCCTATTGTATAAAATATTGTATATGTCCATTATGCTCTCGTGTATAATAGAGTCCCATTTTATTGTATAACCTAACCTGTTTACATAGCCATATTATGCTCTAAATCACTAGTCACTTACAGTTCATACTTATCATGTATATATTTTCAGTTTACAAATATCTTTCGTTTTCATGTACATCTTCTTACAGTTCATGTATCTTACTCTTGTGCATGCTTTATATTTCCTTCCATGATATGAACTGCGTGAGATGTACTATGCTCGCTCCTATCCTGACTGGACCTGTTGAAAATATTACAGATGATACTGAGGACTTCTACCCAACCTACTATGGATCCCATCTAGACGACACCTGTGAGTTGGACCCACAGGAGGATCCAACTCTAGCTGAGGATGTTATCCCTACTGCTTAGACTAGATTAGCAAGGCTTTATCTTATTTTCATTATGTTATTTGTATTGACTTTAGAGTTGTATTATTTTTGGATGTTTGTGATGTTGTGTCGTTTAGACACTTAGACTTTCCTTCTGTTTGTATGTTCTCTTTTGAGATTTCATATCTATCATATCGTGCTATTTCCATCTCTAGATTTGTGATTGAGTTGTACCTTATGTGATTTGTCCTCCGTTCGGAGAGTATATCATATTGTATTTAGTTTATGATAGTGACCTAGAACAACGTTCTACTGCCGACACTGCAGCGTAGGCTGGGCGTACCTACTTCTCGTGCCCCTACACTGGGTGCGGGTCGTGATAGTTTTTCTAGTAGAAAGAAGGATAAATCCACAAAGAAATATTTATGCTTTTTATCATGCGGAGGGGCTTAGCGACTCGGACACGGGCTCGGGAACAGACTCGAACTCGGGCTCATGGGTGCAAAGTGGTGCTTTGTTGGAGCACTTTGCACTTAGCATGTCGACATCGGCGCATGGCGCTTTGTGCGCTAGTGTTGCGCTCCTGCATTTGTCTTATGCACAAGTCGTATGCACTAGACGCATGGGCTAGGCGCAGGCACGGGTGCAGGCGTAGGTCTAGGTACGGGTGCAAGCGCGGGAGCAAGCATGGTGCAGGCGCAGGTCGGGTGCGGGCTAGGCGTGGTGCGTGCGCTCATGCGCCCGCCCGCTTGTTCGTTCGTGCGCTCATGCGCCCGCGTGCCCATGCGCTTGTGCAGGTGTAAGGCGCTGATGTGAAGGTTCGAGCAGTTATGGAAAGATTGGTTCAAATTTTATATCCGATCTTTGTAGGATTTGAATTTGATTCTGTTAAATCTTTTCATGATTCGTTTCTATTTTTTTTGCAGTCAATGTACAGCCAGTATTAAAGTTAGGGTTTCAGCCCAACTCTATAAATACTCTCTTCGTGCCTTCATTAGCGAATTACTCAGAAATTAAGTGAGGAAAAGAGTAGAGAAGCCGCTGTCATTGGAGTCTAAGGAGTCCTTAGAGTTTAGTCAGGAGGTGATATCGAGCGTTCCAAAAGTTCTTCGAACTTGCTGGTTCCTAGGAGCAGATCGAAAAGGGCGAATCTTGCTTTGAGCAACGGTGATCTTCATCATACCAATAGAATTGCATCTTCTTCTTCCTCCGTCTTCGAGACAGAGACTTCAGGATCTTCTTGAGAAGCAATTCTCATAGTTTCTTATATACAGAGTGTGTGACGGGAATTCATTCCTGGGAATCTCTGTCCACTCACGTTCTTCCATCTAAGATTTGTTTTGGGAATAACAATCTCAAAGTAAGTTTCAGATCTGAAGGAAAACAACCGTGCAAACCTTCTCGAAACATAACAAACTTAAGACGTTTCACGCGAAAGATTACAACGTCTGGAAGAGAAAGGTCAGCCTTAATCTTCAACTAGTAAGTGTCGACTACATGTTGACAAATCCTGAACCTTTGATTCCAGAAGTTGAAAATGCTCGAAGGATTGCTGAAGACACTACTTTGCAGTCAAAGTGGAGGAGAGATAACAACCTCTATAAGTTGTTTATCTTAAACTCTATGGAGGACTCTCTGGCGGAGTCTTATAGCAAGATAGTCAATGCAAATGATGTTTGGGAGTCTGTAGAGAATCTCTACAAATCAGATAGAAACTGAAACAAGATCCTCGTGACCGAAAAGGTCTAGATGATGCGATTTGAGGACGATAAAACCATGCTACCTTAAGTCAAGAAGTTCCTAAAGTTACGTGAGAAGCTGGCGGATGACGGTAATGCCCTCGGTCGATGCCTTTGTCGTCGGAGGTATTATCGCCAATCCCCCACCTGGGTGTAGCAATTTCAACACGGACATGCACCGCAAGAAGATGGAAGTGGATATAGAATACCTCTTGTACTGGATACATATTGAAGACAAGTTGAGGGCTCAACTCAAAGTGGACACCTTGTCCAAGCAGATGGCCAAGGCCAACATGGTGCAAGGACGAAACTCTAAAAGGAAGCAAAAGGCTCCCTAATATAAGAAGAAAGACGTTCACCATCCGAAGGTGAAGTCGGCTCAGTTCAAGCCCAAGTCCAAAGAACCTGGGACTTGTTTCAACTATGGCAAGAAAGGCCACTAGAGGAGGGACTACACGGAAAAACCAAAACAAAAAGAGCAAGGTGAGGCTAACTTTGTTTTTATGATTGCACAGGTTGACTCAGTTGGTGTTGACACGGACTGGTGGATAGACACAGGGGCATTGTGCAATATTTGCTCAAAGAAGGAGTGGTTTACCATGTACAAACCTATTTCGGAGAAGGTTATGTTGCGAACAAGACACAAGCTAAAGTACTTAGGATCGGGACGATAGTACTGCAACTGAATTCAGAGAAGTCACTGACACTTCAGAATATGAAGCATGTACCTGCTATAACCAAGAACCTGGTCTCAGAAAGTCTACTCTACAATACAGGCTTGAGGATGGACATCAATGCTGGTTAGGTCGTTATGTCTTATAAAGGAACATACTTCGGAAAGGCTTTTTGTACCGAAGGAATGTTCAAACTTTAATTTGTAACTCCAATAAAAATCATTAATGCAGTCTTTTCTTCTGATTATTCCCTTAAGTTGTGGCATAATAGACTACGACATGTTTATTGTAAAAGAATTAACAAGATGTCTAGTCTAGGACTTATCTCCAAGTATGGGGGTAAGTTGTTGGAGAAGTATGAGGTCTGTGTGCAAACGAAGATCAGTAGAAAGCCATTCAAACGGGTAAACGAAGTACAGATCTTCTGGAGCAGGTTCACTTAGATATCTTTGACTTCAAACATTTCTCCACAAAGGCCGGGATGAAGTATTTCATTACTTTCATCAATAATTTCTCAAAGTACGTATTCGTTTTTCTTCTCAAATATAAAGATAAAGCGTTTAAGAAATTTAATGACTTCAAGGCTGAAGCCGAGCGTCAAACCGGACAACAACTCAAGTGACTCAGAAGTGATCGAGGGAGAGAGTATACGTCTCATGAATTCGCATCGTTCTGCAGAGAACATGAAGTTGTCAATGAGACGTATACTCCATACTCCCCTCAATCGAATGGTATTGTAGAAAGAAAGAACAGAATGTTAACAGAGATGATAAACCTTATGTTGTTGACTGCGGGTCATCCAAATTGCTTCTGGGGTAAAATAGTGCTTACGGCTACGTTCATAATAAGTAGAGTGCCGCATGAAACATCCGAAGTCACTCCTCATGAACTCTGGTTAAAGGTCAGACCCAACTTGAATGTCATTCGAGTGTAGCGGTGTCTTGCATATGTGAAGCTTACGGATTTGAAGATTCAGAAGCTGGGCACAAGGACTACGAAGACTATATTCCTGGGTTATGCCGATAAGAGTGATGTTCGAAGATTCCTTGATATTGAATCAAATTATATCATTAAATCTTGCGATGCAGAATTCTTTGAATATAAATTTATAAGGCACAAGAACATTGTTCTCGCAAACATTCCGGAGAATAGTGTGAATGCACAGGAGATTGAAGCTCCTAACGAAGGTATAGTCTAATAAGAAGTTGTTATTCTAGAAACAACTATTGAACCAGATCTTACAGAACCAGCATCTAAGCGAGTGAGGAGACTGAAGGACTTCGAAGAGGATTTCGTCACCTATCATGTGGAATCAGATCCGCTTACTTATGATAAGGCGATGAAGACCAAAGACGTTGTTTTCTGGAAGGAGGCTATTAATGATGAGCATGACTCAATACGTCGATCTGCATGAAGGAGCAAAACCAATCGGATGTAAATAGATATTCAAGAAAAAAGATGAAGGCCGATGGAACTGTTGACAAGTTCAAGGCTAGGCTAGTAGCCAAGGGGTTTGCTCAGAAGCAGGGGATCGATTATTTCAACACATATGCTTTATTAGCACGGATGATGACCATCAGGATGCTGATTGCTCCGAGTGCAATTCATAAGCTAGTTATTCATCAGATGGATGTCAAAACTGCTTTCCTGAATGGTGAGTTGACTGAAAAGATTTACATGCAACAACTAGAAGTATTCGTCGTCAAGGGCCTCGAAGACAAAGTCTGCAAGTTGGTGAAATCTCTGTATGGTCTGAAGAAAGCTCCCAAGATGTGGCGTGAAAAGTTTGATAAAGTTATAAGATCAAATGGCTACAAGGTCAGCAAGACGGACAAATGTGTGTACACAAAGTTCGCTGACGGGAGAGGAGTTGTGGTTTGTTTGTACATGGATGACATATTGATCTTGGATACAGATCTAGCAAATGTCACTGAGACTAAGAAGTTCCTCTCGTCTAAGTTCAGTATGAAGGACTTAGGGTTAGCTAATGTTACCTAGGAATAAAAATCATCCGGACGGAAACTAGAGTGGCATTGTCACAGTCTCGTTATATTGAGAAGATGCTTACATGCTATGGACATCAATATCTTCTCAGGATCGATACGCCTTATAGGTGTGACAAGAAACAGAAGCCAAATCCAAAGGAAAGTGTCAAACAATTAGAGTATTCAAGCGTCATCGGGAGTTTGATGTATGCTACTACTGCCATAAGTCCTAACATAGCTTTCATCGTGGGGATAATGAGTCGGTTCACGAGCAATCCAGGTATGGAGCATTGGAAAGCTGTGAAGAGGGTTATAAGATACCTCAAGAGGACTCAGAAGTATGCACTATACTACT
Organism: Iris pallida; assembly: GCA_029216955.1. Classification (NCBI taxonomy): domain Eukaryota; kingdom Viridiplantae; phylum Streptophyta; class Magnoliopsida; order Asparagales; family Iridaceae; genus Iris; species Iris pallida. The sequence goes on from JANAVB010028641.1 coordinate 111,371, forward strand.
ACGGAGACCTAACAGTAGTAGAAGACTTCAGTGATGCAAGCTGGTGCTCAGAAATAGAGAGTGAAAGGTCCACAGGACGATATATCTTCTCAAAGGGTGGAGCTGCTATATCATTGAAGTCGAAGAAGCAGACTATGTTATCATACTCTTCTATGGCATCTGGGTTCTATGAACTGGCGGCTGCAGCGAATGAAGCAGAATAGATTCGTGTAAACCCCCTCGCGTTTCTAAATTTATATTTAATTATTTTGTTCTACTATTAGGAATTTTTTATTCTAAATTATTATTTAAGAAATTTTGATATGGTTAATGTAGCTAATGATTTCGATTGAATACTTTATAAAGTAAATTTCCTATGACATGTGGGGATGGGAAAACTGTTTTTCTTTTATTTTCACCAAAATAATTATAATTATTTAAAATTTAAAATTTTGTTTTTTGAATTAATGTTAGAAATTTTTCAAACATTTTATAAATAAACTCCAAAAATTTATATAACCTTTATTTTTCTATTTTTAGGAATTCTTGGACATTTTATTAGATTTTTTAGATTTTCCTATAATTTATAGCAAAGAAAAAAAAGAAAAAAAGAAGAAGAAAACCTTAAAGTTGAACAGTACTATGTACTGTTCAACTCCCCCCTTTTGAAGCCACAGAGCCGAGCTCTGTAAAACGCCGCCTACAAATGGAACATAGTAAATTCTCTATAATTCAAATTTAAATTTTTCGTATCCAAATTTGAATTGATCCCATCTCTTGTGATTCAAATCCTTATCTAATTCTCACTAAACCCAACCCTAATCCTGTAGGAAACCAAGAAATATTTATGACCCAATTCTTGGCGTTCTTCAAAGAATCCTTCTCTCGTGTACATCCTCGTAGTGCCCTAACATCTCGCGAACCTCTCCTAACCACCCTCCGATCCATGCACCCTGCCCAGTCGCGTTGTCATCGTCCGGGCGACCACCGGAGCTGTGGCCAGTCGTGCGCGCACACAGCAGCAAGCTGCTGTCGCAACACTAGTAGCTGTGGCAGCAGTAGCCATCAAGGCAACTTCACAGCAACCTTTCTTCGTTGTCGCTCCATGGTTTCATAAACCGATTTCATAGGTTAGAACACAACCTTACCATCTTCAATTTTCTGTCAAATATATTACCTAAAAAAAGTGTACTAGATTGACCTGACCATGAATCGAGTTTTAAAACTCGAGAAAATTCGGTTTTTTGAATATCCAAACAAACCAAAAACTGTTCCCGAACTCTAACTTGGAAGACAATCTTTGGCGAATTCAATGTAAAATCTAGAAATCTAATTAAATAGATTTATAGACAACATATACGATATGGAAACCCCTCTTTTAGTTTTATTTTTCATCAATTAAATTCATGTTAAATCAGTTCCAAACTTTTAGGAAAAACTAGCTTTTCGAACCATAAATTCGATAATTATCACCGATACGGCGTGCGCCCCAACAAACTGGGCGATGTAGTCCCAAACCATGAGCATCGAAAGACACATATGGATGTTATCGACGTGTAAGATTCGACGAAACTTGATTTCGTTGTGTGTGCGCAACAAAATCGAGACGTATCGATCGAGATACCCCATATCGGCCGACCAGAATCCAACTTTAGACATGCGGTTGGATTCGTATTGTCAAACCAGATCCGTAGACATATAGTTTGACGACTTTAGAGATCGTAGGTACTGGCATACTTTTCGGTGCATAGTGGGTCGAACGACGTATATGTTTTGACCCAAAATTATAATTTTGCCTCTGTGTCCAGAATTGGACATTTGGATAGGCCTTTTTTATGTTAAACACGTCCGTGATGTTTATTTCAGCGTCCGAAGACGTTTGCAGAAGTTGGTTCTCTTTCATTACCATACCTTTATCAGCAGCTAAGGACCTCAGGCGAGTATAGTTCATGTTTTGTTTCCAATATTGTTAGTTACTATAATCGCATGATTAGTGATACATATTTTATTCTTGACACATTGGTACACGGGTTAGTGTCATATGGGTTTTAGTTATGGTACCATGTTTATTCTACCGTGTTTCGTGATTTATTGTCGTGACTAATGCATGTGTAGTAGTCGGGTGGGGAAGTACATACTAAGTAGATATGTGATCAACCGTGTAGATAGTTCTTTATTTCATGCAATATAGACAGTGTTTTATTTCATGCAATATAGACAGTGAGGATGCAAATCCTATGTAGACCGTACGGTGTAGTGGACCAGCCTGATCATATATTGAAAAGTGTACTTAAAATCATGTAGTTGGTTAAGTTTTCTTGTTTCATGATTCACTTGTCTTTATAGTTCATGATTAACTGTTCCACCATATTTATTCGTGTCATATTTTATTGTTTGTTTCTTTCATCATATATGTCATGGCTTTTCACTTTTTTTATAGTCGTTATCACATATATGGAACTGCATGCTTGGATTGTACTCGTTTTATTTCTGACTGGAACCAATATTTTACAGATTAGTCATAGCTACTATTTAGCATCGGATTCTTAGGGAGATACAGGTGTATATGCTGAGGTCAACCTGGAAGATAAGGTAGATAGATCAGTTATTTTATTTTATATTTATGAGATATTACAATTCCTTCAGTTGTAAATCTTTGAATATTATAAATTTAATTTAGTTATTGTGAATGAGCAAATCAAGTTATTATTAGTATGATTTTGAGCATTATGTTCGAGACAGCGTTCTACCGTCGACACTGCGACGTAGGCTGGCTTGGACACGCACTCGTGCCAGGAAAGGAAAAAAATGGGTGTGGATCGTGACAAGTTTTTATGGTGGTCCATGCAGGTCAGTTTTCGTAAAATTGTGCAAACTTGTGGTAGTACTTAAGTTAGTCATACTATTGCATACCTGTGAGTAGAAAATGCTCATTCACAACTAGGATTAGTTTGATTTTAGGAGAATGACTAGGACTAGGAGTCCCTTATTCAATTCGACTACGGGGTAGTTAAGATTACTACATCGGTCATGTGATTTAAGTAGAATTTTATTGAATTTAAACCCTACTAGATATTTGAGGATTTCTCCTATGAGGATACCTTATTTTATTTTGACACGATGGTAGGATCAATGGTGAGTAGACCATTCGCTGGTAAATTAGGCCTTCCTATGATTCAATCCTTAACATTGATAATTTATTCGAGTTATCTTTCTTGTCTAAGTCATATCATTTATTTGTTTCCATAAGTAATTATTTAATATTCTATTTCCATCCGTTGGCGTCGAGCTTAACATGACCCAGTTATCCATCTAGCAATTTTGAGTCACTTTTGTTTCATATTTGTCCCATGATCCTTGAGTATGAGAGAAGTAAAAAAATACTTCTTGTTTTCGTTCGTTTTTTTAGTCGATCGTTTAATTTTCAAAATTGATAGCTAATCGATCATTTGATTTTCAAAATTGATATTGTCACTCCAAGGACAGATACTTATACTTCCTTATCATGATTGACTTGTTTGAATTTCTAGAAACTCCTTAAAATTATTAGGGATATAGTTGGAATAATATTGATAACTTACGATGGCAAGACAGCAGTGCACTGTCGCCATTTATTTGAATTATCGAGACTGCGGGTTCACTATAGCCAGCAGCGTACTGGCGAGACACGACCCCTAAAGTTGAAATTATTTCAAGTAAACGTAGGTTATCGAATATTGTTAAAACTATGTCATAGTTGTCCTCTTTTGATCATAGTTATCTTTATGTCAATATTGGATAGATTTAATAAAATACTCGATGTCGTATCATATTTGAGTTACGAAACCAAGGGTTTACTACAGCCAGGTGTACACTGGCGAGACATAAATTGTCGATAAAATGACTTCAGACATGATTACAATTTTCGTATACTATAGAGGTTAGGAAAATGACCTATATGTCTCATTGATTCAAAGCCAATACTAGTGAAAATTTATAAGTTGGGTAGCATGCCTCCCAACCTAGCATCGTGTTGTCCTTATGACCTATTAACGAGGTAATTGAATGATACTAATAGGTTTACCTAGACTATAGAGTTTAGAGGTCCCTAACCCATTGGTCGACCAAGGCCTTAGACAAAAAGATAAGTAGGACAACTATAGAGGCACCAACATCGGACGAGTCTTAGATTTTGATGAACTTAAACTACTTGTGCCTTCTTTCAATCATAAATCTCGTGTACTTATATTTTGGAATACCTTGACTAATGTTGCTGTTATAGCCTAGTTTTGCAAGCTTATTCTTTTATCGAGCTTGTTCAGAATATATGTTTATTGGGGACGCCTACTAACATATTGCTTAATTAGAATCGGTGTATTATGGTCTGATCAACCTTAGTGCACTTGGTTCGCTCTTCATATGATTATCCAATGTGGATTGAGATATAGATGTCTCTAGGATCTCATCCGTCGCTGCCTTGACAACTTTTCTTTAAATTATTCAATCGTCTTTCGAATCCCGCATTTGCATTCGATTCCCTCCCTTGAACTCTTTATTATTTTTGCCCTTACTTATTTCGAAAAAATAAATTCTCGTGTTTGAGGGAAGATAGACACAAAATATCTCCCTTAGTTTGCCATACCACCTATGGCCAGAAAGCTATATATACACAGTCATTTTCTATCTATTCGAAATCGAAGAGCTACCTTCAAACATGATTCATATCTACCATATCACACTTTCTATTATGTCGTTTAGTATTCATCCATAATCAAAATTTGAGGTACGATATCATGACTTGAAAATTTTCTAACTCCATTAATCATAGAATTGTATCTTATTTTAATTTCGAAAAAGAAATTTTTGAAATGTATAGGTGGTAAGTCTCTCTAAATTTTATGATGTACTAGGATTACCAATTGACTAGGATAATTTGGTTCCTACTAGAATGATGAATTCGTGCCTCATGAACACCCACTTTCTATTTAGATCATTTGATGTCCCCTACCGTGGCATTCATATTCAAAGCGTAATACTAGCTGTTATCTCCCAACAAATTTTATATACAAGACTTAGACGAGTCCACCTTCATTTAGGCATATCATATCTCACTCAAACACGTCCCGTTGTACTATATTTTTATGATACAACTCTCAGGTTAAAAAGGCTAAACTATAACCCTTACCGTAATACCGATATACTTCCCGACAACAATTAGAGACTCAACCTCGACTCAAAAATTTTGACCCAATATATGGTTGTGATCTACTCGAAGTCCACTATGCACATGCCACTAGAGTGCCACTCAATTGAGGCCTCTTGTGCTACTTAAACACAAAAGTCACAGAGGGCACATTTTTGGACTTTAGGAACCTAGTTAACCAATCCGATTAGCGATTAGCCCAACCACTTGAGTTGGAACCTATTCTAGGCTACCCTAACCTAATAGGAATAGTTCAGATTGATTTATGGGATCTTGTCCATCCAATATAGATTAAAATCCAAGATTTATTCAATTAAAGATTGATATCCAATTAGGGAACCCATTGAGACCCAGTTAAACCCATACATGCATATCGCCATATTTGGACTATAAAACCAAACTTTACGAAATAGGTTCCTATACCTATTATGTAGTCTCTATCTCATGGTCCACTAATCCTTCTTCTATACATCCCTTAACCGTATTCCTTCGTAGCACAAGTTATATGATGAATGGAATGTTGTCGTACCAACTTATTTTTGGTTATGCTTGACCAAGACCTCTCCTACTGCTTTGATGAAACATGGTCAAAATATGGGCAATATTAAATAAATAGTACATTGGCTTCCTATAGAGTCTGTAACTATGATCAGAAGTACCCCATATCCTCATACATCTCCTTGAAATTTGATCTTCTTAGGAGCCATATTACTGTGCTTTCCATGATAACAAATTTATGTAAGTTGGGTAGTACCTTGAACTTACTATACTCTGTCTTTTAGAACGGGATGCCAAACTTGGATTCGATTCATAACCATTTTCCACTTGTTTGGAAGTTGCGATATGATCTTCGTAATGTATTTTACATCCCTTGCTAGTGAATTTAGATAACCACGGTAAAAGATCGCAACCTTGATTCTTCAAATCCATTCTATCATAGAATCGTGTTTTGGATTGAATTTCGAGAACAAAATTTTTTGAAGTGTATAGGCAAGCCCCTCATAGAACGTACGGCGCCTTTGAATTAGCAAAGTATTGGGATAGATTGGTTCCAATTGAACCAATAAAATAGTGGTTCATAACGTCCGCTCATATCCATATTATTTGATACCCTCGACTGTGACTTTGATATTGGGAGCACAACATTATCATTTTCTTTCCAACAAATTTTATACTCATGAACTAGACCAATCAAGCTACACATATGACATATATGTCCCACACAAACACACCTTTCTGTACTCTATTTCAATTACACCATACGTATGACACAAGTTCCTTTAGAACAAACCCTAGAGGCCCATTTTTGTTCTATTTTTAATTTAACCATGCAATTGACCTATTCTCTTAAACAAACTGAATACCCATGATCCGTGCAAGATGCATCACATTTATGACGTATGCATTTCACCCAAGCAAGCACATGCCTCCTACACAATACCAAATACCGATCCCGCACATACTAGTCATTATAACTTAAAGATTTTAGACCCCTACCTAATCATGTTCTATAACAAGGTTCCTGCACTTATTATAGACTCACATCTCTTAGCCCATGAATTCTTTTTCCCCTAAGTTTTTTCAAACTCATATCTTAGTCACCCATGTTAGAGGAAAACTGAAATCCTGCTGAACCGACACATTCTAGTTATATTAAAAAAAGGATTCCTACCATCTTGTTGAAAGCATGGTCGATAGGAGCAATGTTAGATTGTAATAATCATCCTATAGAAGTTATTGACCAAGAACGTCACGGCAATACCCAGGCACACTTAGAATCTGTGATGACGATTGGTAGTGTGCAATATTCTCGTGCCTCTTCCTAGAAATTGTCCTTTCCATAAATCTTGTAATGACGATTTTTACGGTTAGCCAATTCCTATAAGTAGAGTAGAGTCTTGAATGAATAATATTCCATCTTGTAGAATATGACATCAATTCGGATTCCTGTGATAACCCTCTCCTCCATCGTTTCAGAAATCAAGTTACGATTTGACGTACTTGCCCTCCCTTTGTTTTTAATTTCATTAATCTTTGATATTGGTCTAATTTTAATTTTGAGGACAGAATTTTTATAAGTTGGGTAGGATGTAAACCCCCTCAAATTTTTAAATTTATATTTAATTATTTTGTTCTACTATTAGGAATTTTTCTTTATTCTAAATTTTTTAAATAAATTTTGATATGGTTAATGTAGCTAATGATTTATATTGAATACTTTGTAAAGTAAATTTCCTATGACATGTGGAGATGGGAAACTGCTTTTCTTTTATTTTTGCCAAAATAATTATTAGTTATTTAGAATTTGATTATTTTTATTTTTTGAATTACTATTAGAAAATTTTCAAACTTTTTGTAAATAAACTCCAAAAACTTATGTTCCTTTATATTTACAAAAGTGTAATTATACCAAAAATATTTTGTCGTTTATAAACTTTATTTTTCGATTTCTAGGAATTAGTGGACATTTTATTAGATTTTTTAGAGTTGCCTATAATTTATAGTAGAGAAAAAAAGCCTTAAAGATGAACAGTACTGTGTACTGTTCAATTCTCCCCCCCCCCAACCCGAAGCCACAGAGCCGAGCTCTGTAAACCGCCGCCTACAAATGGAACATAGTAAATTCTTTGTAATTCAAATTTAAATTTTTTTCGTATCCAAATTTGAATTGATCCCATCTCTTGTGATTCAAATCCTTATCTAATACTATAAAAACCCAACCCTAGTCCTATAGGAAACCAATAAATATTTATGACCCGATTCTTGGCATTCTTCGAAGAATCCTTCTCTCGTGTACATCCTCGTCGTGCCCTGACATCTCGTAAACCTCTTCCAACCACCCTCCGATCCCTATGCCCTGCCCAGTCACGTCGCCGTTAGTCGGACGACCAACGGAGCTGCGGCCAGCCGTGTGTGCGCACAGCGGTAAGCTGTTGTCGTAGCACCAGTAGCAGAAGCAGCAGTAGCCATCAAGGCAACTTCACAGCGACCTTTCCCATTGTCGCTCCATGGTTTCATAAACCGATTTAACAAGTTAGAACACAACCTTACCATCTTCAATTTTCTGTTAAATAGATTACCTCAAAAACGTACTCGATTGATTGTGAATCGAGTTTCAAAACTTGAGAAAAATCAGTTTTTGGAATATCCAAACAAACCAAAAACTGTTTTCGAACCCTAACTGGGAAGGCAATCTTTGGCGAATTCAATGTAAAATCCAGCAATCTAATTAAACAAATTTATAGACTACATATATGATATGGAAACCTCTCTTTTAGTTCTATTTTCATCAATTAAATTTATGTTAAATCAGTTCCAAAATTTTAGAAAAAACTAGTTTTTCGAACCATAAAATTCGATAATTATCACCGATACGGCATGCAACCCGACAAACCGGGCGACGTGGTCGCAATCCATAAGCATCGAAAGACGCGTATGGATGTTGTTGATGTGTAGGATTCGACAGAACTCGATTTTGTTGTATGTGCACGACGAAATAGAGGTGTATTGGTCGAGATACCCCGTATTAGTCCACCGAAATTCAACTTTGGACATGCGGTTGGGTTCGTATCATCAAACTGGATCCGTAGACATATAGTTTGATGACTTTAGATATCGTAGGTACATGCACATTTTTTGGTGTAAAGTGGGTCCAACGGCAGACATCGTTTTGACCCAAAATTACGATTTTGCCCCGGCGTCCAGATTTGGAATTTTGAGTAGGTGTTTTTAGACAATTCTTTTATATCAAACACGTTCGTAATGTTTATTTCAGCATCTGAAGACGTTTGCGGAAGTTGGTTTTCTTTGCTTCACTAGACTCAGCAGCTAAGGACCTTAGGCGTGTACTGTTCATGTTTTATTTCCAATATTGTTAATTACTATAATCGCATGATTAGTAATACATATTTGATTCTTGATACGTTCGGTACATGGGTTAGTGTCATATAGGTTTTAGTCATGGTACCATGTTTATTCTATCGTATTTCGTAATTTATTGTCGTAACTAATGCATGTGTAGTAGTCGAGCAGGGAAGTACGTACTAAGTAGATATGTGATCAACCCCGTAGATAGTACTTTATTTCATGCAATCTAGACAGTATAGACAGTATTTTATTTCATAGAATGTAGACAGTGAGGATGTAAATCCTTTGTAGACTGTGTGGTGTAGTGGACCAGCCTGATCACATATTGAAAGGTCTACTTCAAATCACGTAGTTGGTTAAGTTTTCTTGTTCCACGATTCACTTGTCTTTATAGTTCATGATTAACTGTTCCACTATATTTTTCTGTGTCATGTTTTATAGTTTATTTTTTTCATCATATATATCATGACTTTTCACTATTTTTATAGTCGTTATCACATATATGGAACTGCATGCTTAGATTGTACTCGTTCTATTCCTGACTGGAAACTAATATTTTGCAGATTAGTCAAGGCTACTATTTAGCATCGGATTCTTGAGGAGATACGGGTGTATATGCTGAGGTCAACCTAGAAGTTAGGTAGATAGATTAGTTATTTTATTTTATATTTGTGAGACATTGTAATTCCTTCAGGTGTAAATCTTTGAATATTGTAAATTTAATTTAGTTTTTGTGAATGAGCAAATCAAGTTATTATTATTATGATTTTGAGCATTGTGGTCTAGACAGCGTTCTACCACCGACACTGTGGCGTAGGCTGGCTTGGACACACACTCGCATCCAAAAATAAAAAAAAGGTACGGGTCGTGACAATTCGGGAGCTCATATATGATCCTCCAATGGTTGGTGCGCAGATACCGACGGTACCGATATACTACGACAACTAGGTGACTATAGTGGTGGCATCGAATGATCTCTTCAATGGTAAGAAGTGGACTATACGTCTAAGGCACAGAGCAATAAATGATCTTATTAAAAGAGGCGTCATTGTCGTGGTTGATGTTCGGAGCCAGGAGAATCTGGCAGATCTGTTCACCAAAGGTCTCTAGCGCCAGCTGGTCGAGGACACAACATATAAAATTGGCTTGAAGACACTCTGATATTGTGTCTTTCTAATTCTACTATAAAGTTTTATGCTATTAGTTCAAAGAAAAATATACTAAGCATCTAGCTTTTACTTTAAAGAAGGACCATTGACTAGAAGAATATCAGGTGCAGTAGGCAATCCTTTGGATATTACGGGGTCTCGGACCCAGAGCCACTGTTAGTGGGCAATCCTTTGGATATTGCTGGGTCGCGGACCCAGAACCACTGTTAGTGGACAGTACTCTAGGATTTTGCGAGGTTTCGGACCATGAACCACTATAAGTGGGCAATTCTTTTGGGATACTGCGGGATTATAAACCCAGAACCACTATTGACTACTGTTTGTTTTTTGTATAGAACAAAGTCATATGATAGAATGGCTTGGAAGCCTTAATGAGTTCTCAAACATTTGGAATATCTATCGTGCTTTACACGAAGCACGGGTAGCATAACACTACAAAGGAGCGTTGTACTCCATGCTACAGTGGGGTGACTCCACATGAGCTACCTAGTGAGGGTAAAGCCTCAACTTCGGGCCAAGTTATAGCGGCGTAGCACCGCACATTTTCAAGTGGGCCTATTGTTGTATAATATTGAAGAGTGGTAGGCAATACTACAAAGAGGTTGGGCCTCATGTTACAGTAGGTGACACCACATGAGGTACCTAGAAACGGTAAAGCCTTGGCTTCGCGAGCCCTGTCACAACGGCGTAGCACCGCAAGGAAATGAAAGGCTTTATGTTGGATAGTTTGGCACTACAAATAGGCTGGACCTCATGCTACAGTGGTATGACACCACATGAGGCAGTTCCTCTGCTTTGGCCTAGCGGCGGAGTACCGCAGGGAAGCAAAAGGCTTCATGTCAAGACTCTTTAAAAGAACTCATCTAGAGTGTATGGATAGAGATGTAGGCCGTCACTTGAAGGAAACCTTGTAGACACCCAATATACATTCACCGAAATCAGGCTGGCACAATGCCTCTAATGTGCAGCCAAAAGCACAATTGATGTCATTATGTGAGTAGGAAGATTGCAGTTATGGTGCAGAATTCAAGGCCTAGTCTATTCTTGTATCATGTTGTTGTTTAACCCATGCGGAAAGATTCAAGTCGTAGCGATATCTATCCTAATGCATGATGGGAAGTCATTGTGGGAAATGCTATATATATATATATATATATATATATATATATATATATTAAAAATATATATATATATATGGGGATTGTTGGTGTTTTGCCTTGGTGACTAGAAAGATAGTTTCACATTGCTCATACCAAATGGATTGTATCTCTATATAAATATTTGCTTGTGGAGAGAGATGCACATGAGGTGTGGAGAGGCACATGGATGCCATACGGGTGTGTTTTTCTAGTGGATAGAAGGATAACTCCACAAAGAAGCATTTATGCTTTTTGTCATGCTCATGGGATTATTCCATTGGAGCTAAGTCCCGAAGGGGCTTAGCGACTCGGGCTCAGGATCGGACTCGAACTTGGACTCGGACTCAAGGGAGCAAAGTGGCGCTTTGTTGGCGCACTTTATACTTAAAATGTCAGCATCGGCGCATGGAACTTTGTGCGCTATTGTTGTCCTTGTGCGCTTGTCTTATGCGCAAGTCGCATGCGCTAAGTGCATGGGCGGGAGCAGGCGCGGGTGTTGGTGCGGGTGCTGGCGCGGGCTAGGCATGGCATGTGCACCTGTGCATTCGCGCACCCGTGCACCTATGCGTCTGCGCGCCTGTGTAGGTGTAAGGCGCTGATGTGAAAGTTTGAACAATTATGAAAAGATTGATTCAAATTTCAGATCCAATCTTTGTGGGATTTGAATTTGATTCAGTTAAATCTTTCAATGATTCATTCCTTTTTTTTTTTTTTGTCAGTGTACGGCCAGGATTAAAGTTAGGGTTTCAGTCCAAAACAATAAATACTCTCTTCGTGCCTTCATTAACGACTTACTCCGAAATTAAGTGACAAAGAGAGTAGAGAGGTCGCTGCCATTGGAGTCCAATAAGTCCTGCGAGTTCAGTAAGGAGGTGACATCGAGCGTTCCAGAATTTCTTAGAACTTGCTGGTTCCTTGGAGCAGATAGCAATAGAACGAATCTTGCTTTGAGCAACGGTGATCTTCATCATCCCAACAGAGTTGCGTCTTCTTCTTCCTCCATCTTCGAGACAGTGACTTCAAGATTTTCTTGAGAAGCAATTCTCGAAGTTCCTCATATACAGAGTGTGTGACAGAATTCGTTTCTGAGTATCACTATGTCCACTCGCGTTCTTTCATCTAAGATCTATTCCGAGAATAATAATATATACACATATGTGGTTTCCTTACCTCGTTCATTTTAAACCTTATCTGCCACCATCATTCAATCTCCATCTATGTTCCTCCCGCCGGCGTCAAAACATCACGACGAGGTTTCACCGCTAATCCATGCAATCCGCAGTCCGACCATGTTCCGGCTGATGCAGCTAGCTTTGTCTTGACGCTCCTCCATTGCGTGCCGAGACAACCACTGGCAACGCTTGTGTCGAGTTTGACCGCGACAGCTCCTTCCACTTGGGAGCGCTCGTCGAACAGAGGTGCTATTTCCAACTCTTGAGAACTGAAGCTTTTTCTGAAGCTTGGTATGATCTCGATCCCCTCCCTTTTCATTCATGCCAAATCTTTCTCTTATACATAGATATGGGTTGGATATATTTGGTTCAGCTAGGAACATCTTAGTTGTGTTGGGGAGGTTGGAGAATGTAAAACCTAGCTATCTATGTGTGTTGTTGTGGTTGTAAGAGAGAAGCCCTGAGCATGTCATGTACTGGGTTGCTTGGAAAGAAATGGTGGAAGCACAAGTTAATGTGTGTGCTTGATAGAGAGATTTATAGTGGTGTGTTCATATATATGTATGTGTGTTCAGTAAAGAACATAGAACCCGGTGTGTGTGAGTAATAGTGAACAAATCACCTATGTTGGTGGGTATTAAAAATTTCACATGTGAATGGTTAATGAGCTGGAAGCGGGAGAATAAAATGGTGTGTAAGTTATGTGTGTGTCTTTCACCAAAGTGATTGAAGGATGGCTTGTATATATCATGTATGCATGGGCACGTGTGTTTAGGGCTGCAAATGAGCCAAGCCGTTCGCAAGCTGCTCGAAGTTAGGCTCGATAAAAGCTCGTTTGAGCTCGGTTCATTTAGTAAACAAGCTGAGCTCAAGCTTCATTTTCGAGCTCGTTTAATAAACGAGCCAAGCTCAAGCTTAGAAGTACTCGGCTCGTTTGAGCTCGCAAGCTGGCTCGTTTATGAGCTTGCGAGCTGGCTCGTTTAGGAGATCATTTAGGAGCTTGTTTAGAGGCTCGTTTGTTCTTTGTTGAATTCTAATTTTACATATGTTTGTATTTTGGTTATGTGCATTATATATTTATATGTCCTTAATAATTGATATTAAGAAACTTTTAAATTAAATTTTTATAAATAAATTGTTACTATTACAGGTATTTGAATTCAAACCTAACTAGCTTGAAATCGAGCTCGTTAAGCTTGAAATCAAGCTTAATGAGCTTGAAATAAAGCTGGACGAGCTTGAAATCAAGCTTAACAAGCTTGTTTATCAAGCTTGAATCAAGCTTGCTTATCAAGCCAAGTTCGAGCTCATACCAAGCCAAGCTCAAGCTTAATATAAACAAGCTCGAGCCAAGCTCAAGCTCTAAAATAAAAAACTTATCAAGCTTGAGCTCGAGCTCGAGCTCGATTAATTCTAGTCAAGCCAAGCTCAAGCTTACAAAAGCTTGGCTCGGCTTGGCTCGTTTGCAGCCCTACGTGTGTTTTCTTTTCTTTTCTTTTTTTGAGAAAGAGGAGTTGCCCGATTTAATAGTTATGTGAATGATTGTGTGTTCGATGGAGCTTGATGGCAGTGACGAAAATGTGGTTGTTTTCTTGGGAGGAATAAGTGAATATCAAAATGTTGTATGTGGTGTCCTTTCTTACTAATTATATTAATATACTATCACAGAACAACATCAAACTCTCTTGATCCAACTTAAGATTTAATGTAGAATATATAGGCTTAGACTTGTTTGTGGGTGAGTGTGGTAGCCAATGGCATACAAATGTTGTGTGTATATATCACTACAACAAAATGTAGAATTTACGGTTCACAATTTACGGCGCGTAGTTACTGGACGTTGTAAATGTCACTCTTTTACAGTGTAGAAATATGTACACCGTAAAAGAGTTAATTTTTCGTCTTTTTATGTCATGTTTGACATGCACTCCGTAATTGAAGACTCGTTTATGGCATGCATTTTTGTGCGTTGTAATTGAAAAATTCATTTACGGCATGCGTTTTTGTGCGTTGTAATTGAAGACTCATTTACGGCATGCATTTTTGCGTGTTGTAATTGAAGACTCATTTACGACATGCATTTTTTGCGTATTATAATTGAAGACTCATTTACGGCGTGCATTTTTGCGCGTTGTAAATGAAGACTCATTTACGACATACATTTTTGCGTGTTGTAAATAACTATAATTGTTTTTTAAAAATTTATTTTCCCTCCTAACAAAAAATTTTCCCTAAAAAAATTTAGTTTTCCTCTCAAATATTTCAGTTAAAAAATTAAAATTAAAAGAATAAAATATGAGAAAACAACATCAAAAATATTTAAGTGTCAAAAAAAAAAACATCAAAAATATTTTTAAAAATAAAAAATAAAAAAACATTCTTAAAAACTAAAAAAAAACAATTGATTTTTTTCTCAAAAGATGAAAAGAAGAAAAAAAAAACTAAAAACCCAAAACAAAAAACAAAAAAATAAATAAATAAATTTTATATGCTTAAGGGATAATGATTATATTTTGTGGATAAATTATTTATTGGAATATATCGAATTTTTAAAACAAATCTTTATGTTTTCATTCAAGCTTTCATTTCCCCCATGCACTTTTCATTCAAATTTTTCTTTTCCTCTTTGTCATTCAAGTTTTCATTTCCCTCTTTTCGTAAATTTTCCATTCCCTCATTTTCATTCAAAATTTTTTTTCCGTCTTTTTCATTTAAATTTTCCTTTCCCCTTTTTTTTCATTCAAGTTTTCATTTCCCTCTTTTCATTAAATTTCCCTTTCCATCATTTTCATTCAAAAAAAAAATTTCCTTCATAAAACTGAGCCTAGTATAACACTGTGTTTGGGAACATTTGCACTGTGTTTGGGAACATTTGGGGGGAGGGAGAGAAAAATTTGAGGGGAAGGAAAATGGAGGGGAAGGAAAATGGAGGAAAGTTATTTTTTTCCTCCTTTGTTTGGATGGACAAAAAGTAGGGGAAGGAAAAGTTTAAATTTTTTTTTTATTTGTTTATGGATATAGGTATAATTACTATTTCCTCCTTGGTATTCTCAAATGATGATTTAATATTAACTTTTTGAGGGGTGGTGGGGTAAATTCACTCAAATTCCTCTCATCTCTCTCCATTTTCCTCCCACATTTGGGAGGAAAATTTTTTGGTGGGACCCACCTACTTTTTTCTCTCAAATTTTCCTCCCCCATGTTCTCTCCCCCTTTCCAAACACCATCATTTAAAATTTCCTCTCACTTTCCCCTCAACTTTTTCCTTCCTCCTATTTTCCACCCTTCCCAAACAGTACCTTGGGGGGAGGGAGAGGAAAATTTGAGGGGAAGGAAAATGGAGGGGAAGGAAAATGGAGGAAAATTAATTTTCCCTTCCTTTGTTTGGATGGACAAAAAGTAGGGGAAGGAAAAGTTTAAAAACAATTTTTTATTTATTTATGGATATAGGTATAATTACTATTTACTTCTTGGTATTCTTAAATGATGATTTAATTTTAACTTTTTGAGGGGTGGTAAGAAAACTGAAAGGACTCTCATCATTTATAACTTTTTTATTTAAATTTTTTACCTCATTTCCGGCATGCTTCTGCACGATGTGAAAGACATTTTTTTTCAGTTTCCCTCTTATGTTTTTCATTTTCCCTCCATTTTCATTCAAATTTTCATTTTCCTCTAAAAGTGTGCACTTTTTACATTCTATAGAGGAAGAGAGAAATGACTCATAACTCTAATCTCCGTGAGATTAATCTCTCTCTCCTGCTCATATTCGAGCATGGCTTTGCAAATGAGGAAAGGATGCCATTGACACTGACAAGACGAGGGTTGGCGTCGAACGGGGCCTGGGGCTTGTGCAGGAGGTGTCGCCTTCCTTTCTCGAGACCATCGTCTGGACGGCCGGTCCCGCTGTTGTCGGAAGAGTTCGTCGTCGTTCTCCGCGCCATTGAAACTGCAGGCCTTTGAGTCCATCGTCGCCTCCCGCCCCTCCCTTTACGATGACTCTTTCGTCTTGCCCTACGGTGACGTCGCCACCAAGGTCCTCTTCTCCCATTCGAGACGATACGCGGGAGGTTCCCCGCCGTCGAGTCCTACCACGTCAGTTACAGTGGACGAGCACGGACGAGCTGACAGAGTCGGTCAGGCGCCACGAGTGCACGATGGTGGGCGACGTTGTGTTCTCAGAGTGCACGACGACCCCTTCATCTTCCCCTGTGGCGATGTCAACCTTAGGGCGCTTCGGTTGGTCGATTGTCCTCGGAATGAAGAGCTTCGACGTGGTAGTGGAGCTCACGCACGGGGACAGAAGGTCTTGAGGGACATCGGTAGTTGCAGGCATAGGTCGCAGGTTCGCGGTGCGGCAGAGGTCGGTCGGAATGAAGATGCTTCCCCGGAGGCGGAGAAGTCGAGCTTGATCGTGCGTAACGGCGATGGCTCTACCAAAAGGAAATTTAACATTTGGGTTCGTGGCAGATTTGGAGGATGCGTCTTGTGGCCTTTATTGTTAGTGAAGAAGAAGATGAAGATAAAGAAACAATGGATTTGATTCTTCTTCTTCTTTTGGATTATCTTTCCTAGACAACCATATATGATTAATGTTGTTGTTGCTTTTGTTATTTTGATTCAGTTTCGTTTCTTCTCTCATATCATTTTGCCTCTACCAAAAGGCCATTTAACTTTTGTTATTACTTATCGCAATAAAAAGAATCTTCAAATACTATTTTCGTGTGTTCGTCTAAGAAAATAAATTTGGTTTTTAAGTTAAATATGGTAACAATTTATTAATATTTTTTTCCCATTTTTTACCATCATTCACAGTGTTCAAATACATGTTATAAAAAAATGAATAATGCTATATGTACCTCCAATTTATCCCTCCAATTTGTCCCTCCTTACGTGGCAGCCTATGTGGCAGTCTATGTGGCATGAAGGTTAAATGAGTTTCCCTCATTTCCTTTTTTACTATCATCCAAAATTGGAATCTTTACATTTTATTTTTATTGGCATCCAAAATTGGAACTCATTTAACATATTCCCTATTCTCCCTCTAAAAAAAATCATGCTCATTCCCTATTCTTCTTCTCAACTCACGATTGAAGTCTACTTTCTGTTGGACCTCACGAGAAAGGGATTCAGGTTGCCGAAAAAGCTTGACGAAAAATGGTACACTCTCTTTCTCTCCCGAAAAATGGTACACACACACTCTCTCTCTCTCACAGAGATTTGGAGGAACTATCCCTCCTATTCTCCAAAGAAACCACCCCGAACTCCTCCCTCCGATCCCTCACCACCCGCTCCTTCCAGTCCCTCTTCCGCGGTGCTGCGCTCTCACTCATTGTCGGTGAAGCAGACACCATCCCAGTGCTCCTGTGCCAACTATACTGCTCGACCAACCCCAATGGTGCACTCTCTTTCTCCAAAGGTAGCGAACATGGTGATCAGGACATGCTCCTTTATCTTGACGGCCCCTGGATTTAGCGAGATGGACCGTCCAGTTCCAGGTATTCTAATGGGTGCACAAGGAAGCAACGTGCCATCAGCTTTCCTACCGGCATCATCGCGATTATGGGCACCACTATGGCTATGAAGAGTGGGTTCTCCCGGTAGGAAAAGAACTGGTTCAAGAAGCACAGGAGGACGCAGGAGGCGACTCCCAGTACCTACGTCCGGAATGTCAGGCACGACAGGGGCGGATCATCCATTCGCCGAGATTGTTAGACGAACATGTTTGATTGGATTGTCGTCGTACTCGAACCCATCTGTAAGCAAAAGAGTTTATCATTGCAATCTAACATTCAAATCATAGTTTAAAGTATCGGCCGATACATATACGAGGCATGTCGTCTCTAGTAAGTGAAGATGAGAAGATGGAACTCACATGACGTCTCTGGTGGCTAAACCTAGTTAGTAAATATGGAACTCACATGTCGTTTCTAGTAAGCAAATTAACATGACATGTCCAAGTTTGTAATATCTAATATTTTCTTCTTTGTAAGGTTGCTTCATCGACTATATCCTGCAAATGATTCCAAACTTTTTTGTTTAAAAGTTAGTAGGTATATGGTTATTGGCCTTTGAACTGTTTTGTTTTCAGTAAGAGCAGTTGTATTTGAGCTATGTACTTTGTATGATTGTTGTGTGATTTGCAAAACAATAAAGAACCAGAAATAAGCATTTGCAAGAAGTTTTCCACTATCACTACAAGAAAAAGACCCTATTATGACGTTTTAAAAGAGTTTATTACAACGGTTCGTTTATAAACATTACATAATTTTCGTAACAACACATAAGATGACGGATATGAAGAGTTTTTGGCCTATCATAACGTTTTTTGGCGCTAAATGTTGTGTAAAATTAGAACATTTGTAACGATGTTTGTAGGAGCCGTTATAAAAGTGAATAAAATGTGCATATTTTGGCCGTTCGAACCCCTGCTCAACTTTTTAAGTCCCGCGCCCCGCTTTAAAACCCTCTTCTCACTACTTTCTTCTCTCTGCTCCTCTTTTCTTGCAGAGAGAAGTTTCCACTCTCTTGATCTCTCCTCTAACTTTCCCGAGTCTCCACTCTTGCATCTTCCTCTGCCACTTCCTCACTCTCACCCTCTCCTTCTCTGCGTCTCCCTCCGCCTACCAAACCCTCTAGCCGTTGAGTATCTTCCGACGATGACAAGGTATGTAGTTTAAGGTTACGTAAGGTTTAGGGTCTAAGTTTTTTCCTAATTTTTGTAAGTTTAGGGTTATGTTACGGTTAGGGTTCTAACTTTTGTCCCATAGAGAAACCATATGATTTTTGTCCTAATTTCTGTTTGGGTTAGGCTTAGGGTTTGGATTTCTGTCCTAATTTTGTCATTGTTTTGCCCTAATTTCTGTCCCATAGAGAAACCATATGATTTTTGTCCTAATTTCTGTTTGGGTTAGGGTTAGGATTAGGATTTCTGTCCTATTTTCTGTTTCTCCTAATTTGTGTCCAAATTTGTTTTATTCGACAAGTTTACGGTTAGGGTTCTAAGAGTTTTTTTTCTCTTCATATAATAAATTTTGGATTCTTCTCTTCATATGTTGTTATGTGTTGGATAATAAATTAACAAATTTGCATGCATACTTTCAATGACATACATTTGATATTTATACAAATGCTTAATTTTGGGGGCTCGAATTGAAGGTACCAATCCCTCAATTCGACAATCGACACTGTTCATTTGATAATAAATAGGTGCATTGAGTAGTGGCTTCCGTTGAGCACTAAGTCACCTACTGTATTCTGCCAAGCATAAACAGGGGATTCAAAATTGTTTTTAGTAAATCAAAAATTAACAGGGGCCCTTGCCCTGAAAGGACTCTGTCTGGGACGCCTATGTCCGCTTGGACAGAAATCTGTCTCGGTTAGGCATGGTCAGTTTGTATTCGACCCTCCAATCATTTTTGATACAAGGCACTCTAAAAGCCCCTCACCTTAGGCTTATCTAGACCCTATAGTAACAATGATTAGTTCTTTTATTACTTTCTTGCTCTTTTAAGATAAGTTAATGGTTGGAGAACAACACTTGGTTAATCTTTTTAGTTTTATACTTCTATTAATTGTTTAACTATTGCTTAACTCCACCCTTTGATTGCTTATATATATATATATATATATATATATATATATATATATATATATATATATATATATATATATATATATATATATATATGTATTCAAGGGTTCAAGTGGGGAGAAGAAGACTATTGAGAGTCGCTAGGATCCTCCACACATACTTATATCAGGAAGTTTGCTCTAGAAGTACTTAGTAACACAATCCCTTTGACTTCAGGTTGTATGGTTCAAAGAAAACTCCATAAAGATGAATACTTATCTTTACAAAGCTATACTCAAGAGGCTACTGATAAAAGATAAACTGATTTGGTTTAGAGCAGGACTTTAGAGTATTACAGAGAAAAAGGAGATATAGGTATGCAGTGCACTTGAGAGTATCTTGTGAGTATATATAGAGGAAGGGATTTATATTAGTAATTTAGGGGAGTCGAATAGCATTGGCATCTACTGTAGGCAGCAGGTGATGAACCCCCTGGAGATACTTGGTATTTGTATATATTTATGTAGTAACTTACATACTGAAATAATCTAAATCTATATAGATAAGTGGTTTATAAGAAAAATATCTTAGTTAAATACTGAAATATCATTTTTGCTAGTCATGATAAATCTTAATTTGTTTTACAGATGGATAAATCTTGGATGAGAGAGCACCTATTATTGGAAGAATATAGAGCAGGGGTGGAAGAATTTATAAAGTATGTTAAAGCTAATGCGGATGATCTTGACTTCATTCGGTGTCCATGTAATGATTGCGAGAATCTGTATAGACTGAGATTAGCTTATGTCAAATTTCATTTGACGACAATTGGTATCGATCCAAGGTATACTATATGGATATGGCACGGGGAAGTTGATCCTAATGAAATGCCATCATGTGAGGATATACATGCGCTTATTTATGAAGACATGGACACTTTAAATGATGTAGCAGATACAATTGAGATGTTCGATGCATTAAAAAAGAAGGATGCTGCAGGAGATGATGAAGTGAACTTTCATGCATTGGTTGATGATGCTAAGAAACCTTTGTATACTAGTTGTAAAAAGTATACGACCTTTGTATACAAGTTGTAAAAAGTATACGAAGCTTTCAGCGATAGTGAAGCTCTTTATTATCAAGGCCAAGAGTGGCTGGAGTGATAAAAGCTTTTTAGATGTGTTGACTTTGTTCGGCGATATGCTTCCGGGAGGGAATGAATTGCCTGCAACTACTAGGGAGGCTAAGCGATGTTTCTCAGCATTTGGAATGGGATGCAAGAGAATACATACATGCCCTAATGATTGCATACTCTACATAAAAGAGTATGAAAATGCAACCTCATGTCCTACGTGTGGAACGTCGACATATAAGGTAAAGAAGAATATGTCTAAACAAATAACGGAAGAGCAAAACAAAGGCATCCCAAATAAAGTACTATGGCACTTTCTACCTATTTCATGCTTTAAAAGGTGGTTTCGATCGGTACAAACATCAAAGAATTTGACATGGCATGTAGATGGAAGGGAAGATGATGGCCAATTGCGTCATCCTGTAGATTCACCAGCATGGAAGACAATTGATGATAAGTGGCTAGAGTTTGCAGCAGAAGGAAGAAACCTTCGACTCTCTCTTTCAGTCGATGGGATTAATCCATTTAGTTCACTCATCAGTAGATATATTTGTTGGCCTGTAATGCTAAATACCTATAATTTGCCACCTTGGCTGTGCATGAAAAGAAAGTTCACAATGTTGACATTGTTGATATCAGGCCCCCAACAACCTGGAAATGACATAGATGTTTATTTAGCACCATTGATTAAGGATCTGCAGTTGTTATGGAAGGATGGAGTTGAGACTTATGATGCATATCGACAAGAATATTTTACATTGAGAAGTGTATTGTTATGGACAGTTAACAATTTTCCTGCATATGGCAATTTGTCCGGTTGTTGTGTGAAAGGATATCTGGCTTGTCCAATATGCAACGAGAATACTTATTCGGATAGATTGAAATATTGTAACAAGAACATTTACACTGGTCACAGAAGGTATTTGTCGCGTAATCATTCTTTTCGCTACCAAAGAAAGATATTTAATGGTAACCAAGAGTTCGGATCTCCTCCTGAACAATTGAGTGGGGAACAAATATTAATGAAGGTTGCTTGGATTGATGTTTCTTGGGAAAAGAAAAAGAAGATGTTCCAGAAAAAGACATCAGAGAATACATCAAAGGAGATGAAGAAAGCAGAAGTACGAAAGAAGTCGACACCAAAGAAGAGAAAAAAAGAAGTACAAAAAGACAAAGGTGAAGTCCTTAGTAAAAATTACTTATCCGGTGAAGTCCTTAGTAAAAATTACTTATCCGTCTTGGCACAAAGTGTCGGAGTCAATTAAGAAGAACTTGTGGAGTGCTATCCAGGAAAAATATATCTTTGCAAGCAGTTAGCTTTTGTAGAGATTCATGTATATGCATATAATGATTCAATGTATGTGTGTGTGGGCGTCATATTAGTGCCAAGGATTTATGTTCAATTAGTGAATTTATCAGTATTTTGAGTGTCTTGTGTTAGGATTTAGTATTGTTCATGTAATATGGTTGTGTGGTGTCCTATAGGCAGCAACACTTTGTCTATTGGCACTAAGTAAGCAAGTCTGCATTCATATTACTTCAGTTAAGCAAGTAAGCAAGCAAGTCTGTACAATCCCATTCTCATTATTTACTTTACATTTCTCATATTCATATTATATTTCTCATATTCTCATTATTTACTTTACATTTCTGTAGGACAACAAGCAAGTCTATATTCATATTACTTCAGTCAAATTAATGCTTCTGATTTTGGTGCAGGCCAAATTTGAATTGGATCCAAATAGTAAGACTTTTGTGTTAGCATGCATAGGCTCGGAGTTGGAGGGCATTCAAAGGATAACTCACCAAACGTTGGATTTATGCGAATGATGGAAACCTTGAGCTTCTCAAGCATCCTCCACCAAAATATAACAGGTTCATAAACCAATCTGTGTGGAAGGAACTCGTCAAAAGTAGACTCTCTACAAATTTTAAGGTAAACTTGTAAAATATATTTCTTTATACAGAAAAAGGATAAGTAGGTTCCGATTATATGAACCCTCTTCCGATATTTATCTTTATTTCATGTAACCATAAGGAAATAAGCAAGGTACAAAGTGAATGGAGAGCCAAGAACAAGTTTAACCATCGTTTAAGCAAGAAGGGATATGTTGGTCTTAGAGAAGAGCTGGTAAATATATATGATATATATTTCAGTTAATGTGGCTTTATGCATTACCAAATATTAACGTGGTTTTATCTTTTAAAACAGAAACAATGATTGGGGAAAAAAAATACATAGATGACCGAAGTTTCTCGTGGACCCAAGCACGAGTTAAGAAGGATGGTACATTTAATGATGATGATACCAAAGAAGTGGATATGAAAGTGGTGCATATATGTTGTCCACTAAAATCTGAATTTATAAAATACATTTATGTTTCACAATTTGTAAAATTTTGTTGTTACTTGTCAATTTTATAGGAGACATACATCAAACAGAAACAAGAAGGGACTTTGTCGACTGAAGGAACGTCCGATATTTTGACCTTGGCTTTGGGCACTCCTGAACATGCGGGACGTATTCGGGGTTTGGGGTTAGGACCGACCTTGACAGCATATTTCAAAGTTCCAAA